>VXBH01001376.1:236850-262660 GCA_013400035.1 Rynchops niger | reverse complement strand
AAAAAAAAAAAAAATATTGCATTGTCGCATTCTGCGTCCCGTCCCCCCGTACCCTGCTGCTGCTCATCAGCAGGGCTGAGGATCCGAAATGGTTAATAGGCAGCCTGCTCTCCCCTTCGCTTAAGTATACACACACACAACCCCCCCACCCCAGCAATTAAATCTTTTAAAGATTTCTTTATGATTTCCAAAGCGAAAGCTCTTCCTTCAATATTCCTCAACGCTGTCGTATACACAGTTGCCTCTTTTTTTTTAATAAGGAAAAACAAACGAAAGAAAATTATAAAAAACAAAGCTCTATTATCCCGTTGTCAGCTACGCTACCCCAACATAAACAGCTGTATGTGTTCCAGAAGGGCACCTGCTGTGCTGCAAGCTTGCACCATGATTTCATAAGAAGCCCCTCTATTCTCAGGATCCTTTCCCAGTCCGCACCACACTGGATGCGGTGACCTTGGCCAGCCTTCGCCTCTCCCCGCTAGCCTGAATGGCAGCCCGAGACCAAGGGCCTGGTTGCCGCAGCTTTGATACTAATCCTCCCGCCTGCGCACAATGGCACCCTACCTGGCCCGCACACTGGAGCGGGCAGCCCGCCTTTGAAGCAGGTGATGAATAGGGACGGCAGGAAGCCGCTTCCCCACTGAACTCCGGGCCACACAGCTGCTAAGAACAGTCACTTGGATTTTTCTTCAGTTTTGGTGGATTTTGAAAAAGCTGGGGAGGGGAAGGATTGGGGAGAAAAGAAAAAAAAAAAAAAAAAAAAGAAAAAGTATGTGTCTCAGNAAAAAAAGAAAAAAAAAAAAGAAAAAATCTCTTATCATGAATATGGTGGGTTATTTTCAGCGTGAGAAAAAAAGAAAAGGGAACGGGAGGAGCTGGCTGTGTGTGCGCCGAGAGCGCCCCGGCACCTTATCTTAAAGCTGTAGCATTCAATTCTGGAAGAATATTAGCTGTTGGCGTAGCTTTTGGGTTTCAAATTTGAAGCAAAGTTAAAAAAAAAAAAAAAAAAAAAAAAAAAAAAAAATTTTCTCAAACTATGGATCGGCGTATTCCAGGTTTAAAAGTAGAATATGTCATCCGTGCTGCGGCCGGGAGCATCCTGCCGAAAATGGAGCAAGTAGAACAGATGCAATATTCTACGGTTTGACATATCTACATTATTTAATAATACTAAAGAGCTCATTAACAGACGTCTGACATCCCTGAGGGAGTTAACCCCCCAGGAGGCACACATTATCTCTACTGGGCCTTCGATCCTTACACAAAGTTCTTTAAGTCAGTTTTTTGCCCAAAGTTTGTGTACGAAACTCGTTTCCTTTGCAGATGCTAGCAGTGCCCGTGTGTGTAAATGAAAGAATTCCTCCTCCCTAAAATAACTGCAAAGGCTTCGCCTGGGTTATGAGAAAAATGTTCAGCGGTTTGTCATAAATCAGACCTGATTAAAAAGAAATCACGTCAACAATAGAGGTCTTTTTAGTCAAACATTTTCTTTTGTTAATTACTGGATTTTCAGCTGGTTGTGGCATGTAAGGTCCAGGGTAAGACAGTCTGGTGTGGGGAACTGCAGTTATTTGGCTCTTCATGTTTTTAATGGATGACGAGAAATGGCAGGAGCAGGAATGTGTGCTGGGAGGGGGCAAGGGACGGACCCTGCTTCTTCAACCAGCTCCACGGTACACGGGTACGTCACCGCTTCACCCAACCAAAGTAATTACAGTTTTACTCGGTAATCTCTTCACTCACATTGTTTGTATTACAGACACAAGGTTTTCCAATTTGAGAGGTGTGAAGAGCTCAGAGGGATGGGTCCTTCTGCACGCGGGGGGAGAGAGGCGGTGGCAGGGCAAGGGGAGGTGGTTTATAAAAGGCAAATTTGTTGGAGATAAAAAAACCTCACCACTTAAAGCACAGTGTTCCCCATGATGTTTTTGTTTTGCCTTTCAGAGATTTCTGGCAGGGAGCAGAGGCAGAGAGAAGAGAAAGGATGGGGAGCATTTTCTTCCCTCAAGTTCAAAGACCAGGAAAACCCACCTTCCCTAATGAATACGACCAAGTACCCTACATTTGTGACCAACAAAACATGCTTTCCTGTAAAAATAACACGAGGTGACTGAGTAGCTGTTTGACTGCAGTGGTGAGCATTCACTGAACCTCCTCTTCTCAGAACCGCTGCCCAGCACTACGCCTTCTCTGCCACTCCTCCCTCTCTCATTCTTGTATTGCTGTTGTGTGTTGGTTTGTTTTTAAAAGGAAAAAAAATTAATGTATACCAATAAAAGGAAAAAAAACCCAACCCAAGCTGTTTTTCAGCAACAACAGGGCTTTTTCATCAGAGGAAGCTGCATGAAAACTATATTAATTCTTCATAAATCAGTATGGATTGTCTCCTCTTTGAGGTGGGGAGCGCCTTTATGAATGATATAACAAAACCGCCTCCTTTTTTCTGCATCTACCCCTGGATGCTTAGCGCTCCACCAGATTACATTACAATGTCCGCTCAAATGCAGCACAGAAGCGCCTAGAAGAGAGCCCGGTTTAGGTGCTATGCATTTCAGACAGACAAGCAACACGATATTCACAATGGGAATTAGCGGCGACACTGAAAAGAAACATTCATTAAATAATAGTGTGCGCCCTATTACCATAATCAGATCGTATTCATTGTGGCTTAGATGTTTCCTCACTTTGCCCTCCCAAAGATGAAAATCTCTTATTCTCTTCTCTGCGCATCTGTTCCGGCCCGGACGCTGGAACAAGCCGGGCTGTCAGACCCCGCAGGGCTGTTCCATACCACGATGTGCTGTTAGTATTAAGTAACACAAGAATTCTAAATGTATGAATTCCTCTTGCCTGAATCCTTCGCTTTTTAATTATTTCTGCAACAGGACGACAGAACCTCATTCAAGGTAACAGCCAATACCTGGTTAACTAAGCCAGCACCAGAATTACACCATTTATTTTTAAATCTCTGCTTTTACCTGAAATTTAGCAATGTTCCCTTACTCATGCAGAGAAAAGAATTGAAAAAAAGATGACAAAATTCTTAACAAAAAGCTGAAAAAAGATTAATCCAAGAACCGTGACGGTCTTTTGCCATTCACTCGCATAAATATAAACGGACACCCACGCGAGCTCTCAAACAAATCTGGCAACGCGGATCGAGCCGGTCCCACGCAGGACACGGCTGCCCACAAAGGATGCCCTTCCAACCACTGCACCCAAACCTGGAGGTGCTTTAGAACCACCTGCTAAACCAAGAGACAATCTAATAAAGACCTAAAGTGAAACCACGCTGCTGTTAGCGCTGGTTGTACATCTGAAGAACAAAGATCTACAGTAAATAGCCGGCTGATTGCAGAAGATATATTCAGAAGCCAAATACTTGTAATATAATCAACGTCAGCAAAAACCTTTTTAAAGTCCCTAATATAGACAAGACCTTCTACTACCCAGTTTTTGCTTTTGCATCACACACTAAGTTTAGGCTTTTCAATTTTAGAACAATTTCGACTTGTCCTCAAGAACAAGCATGCCTTTGAAATTCTTTTTATAGTCCCCAAAGGAGGGAAAGGAAATTAGTTAGCTCACTACCTCTTTGAGAAACGTAACTGCTACAATAAATATTTGACACCAAAGTATGAAAATTCATGTAAATTTATGTCCACAATTCCAGAAATATTGTAAGTAACTCGTATATAAAATACGGTTTTGCACGGCAGGATGATTTTATTAGCGCTACTTTGGCATGACTGAACTTCTGAGGCTTGAGAAGCCACCAAGAAGTTACACACCTCATGGCAAAGAACTGAACTCACTCGCACAGCATGCATGTAGCACCTCTGTTTTTCAGCAATTCTATCTTACAAGCATTTAAGAGTGTTTGTAAATCGGGTGTCTGCATTAGCGTTACCCTGCTCAAAAACCAGCCCCAACCGCTGCCCAGCACCGCACACGATCTACCCCCAAATAACAGCTCTGGTAAAATCTAGCGGTTTCTGTCTCATAAGCCTATAAAGAAACGTGCATGTTTACCCATCTCCACAAATACACTGCTTCTAAAAGTAATCTGATATAAGAGGCTGGAGATGGAGTATTAATCATGCTGGGCTCTGGCGTAGCATAACTTTGGGCGGAAAAAAGGAATCTCCACGGCAAGGCAAGGGAGAATACCGGAACTACTTTGCAGCAGATAAATTAAATGGATTTTAAAAGTACACCTTTTTTTGAGATTTTGCTATAATTTGGAAGACAAAGTACTCCCAAGATATAAGGGCTGTAATGAGCCGAGGGCAGTGAAAAATACATCAGTGCAGAACCATATATTACCACTGAAGTAGCAAATACATACAGGGTAACGTACATGCACAGCAAATGCGTTTTACTTTCTATTTCATTGCAGGCTGCAATAACTTAATTGGCGTGACCGTGTTTCCTGTTATACTTCACCTTATAATCAACCACTAATAACTGTATTTCAACGGCAAACTAGGAATTGCAAGACATTCTCCAAGAGAGACAAGCTGGGCTCGTAGCCAGACTGCAGTTTGATTTATCCTCCCCACTACACCACCACACCTGAGCGGTCTCACTATGTGTATAAAATTATATACCCGATCTGTACATTTTTACTTACAAAGGCCTTCCAGAACTTTAATATTTTTAAAGTATGGGCAGCACAAATCTCACATCAATCGTCCCGTCTTCCTAATCCTCCTGCCATGAGTAAATTTGTTAGTAAACCTCCAAGCTATCGGAAACGCAGTTGCATCCCTGGGATTCCATCACTTACCACCTGATGAACACCAGGAGATTCCACCCCCTGTCCTCTTTGCATTTCTGCAAAGAGAAATATTTCTTTAAAACTATTATGCCTTGAGTCACTACAAATATCTGTAGCAGGCTCTGGTACAGAATTTACTGTACGTAGGCTTTGTTTGGGGATTCAGAGTTTATCCAAGGACCTTCTTTGAACACCGAGAACTGACTCCACAAGGCTTGGCAGCCTGACTTGCTGTTTACCGCAGGCACCAATTTACGTTCCAGGAATCGTCTTCCCTCTCCGTCTTCCCCCCGAAGTTGATTCTGTTGACTATACAGGGAGCTCCAGCTTTTAACTCGGAATCACACGCAAGTTAGATGCCTGAAGGAGACAGTGTAAATACCCACCTGTCTGGTTAACAAGTCTGTAAACAGCAATGGTACAGCGCGAAGAATTTCCACCCACTCTTTACTTGGAGGTTAAATTCGTATCCTTTTCCCATTTGTGAGTTTTAGCTATATCATAAAGTGAAAAGTTGATGTTGCTGATTGAAGAAACTATTCCTCAGATATTCTGCGCAAGTGGCATTCATCTGTGTGTTAGGATGGTTCAAAGGAAACATTTCTGCATCCTAGATTAATTTATTAAATGAAATTTATGCAGCTTGTTGCTGATGACATGAAAAATTTAGAGCCTCCGCTAACGTGCTCATTTGGCCTCCATGCAAGAACAGGCTCTATTTCAATTATCTTAGACTACAGACAAAGGAGAGAGGAACAAAGCTTTTTACAAAGACTGCGTCCTTACAACTAAGCCAGCATATTAAAAACGGATCGTGAATCTCTGAATATAACCGGACTGTTTAAAGTACAGCTAAGAAATGCCTGGAACGTTAGCCTGTCTGAGGAATACTGTATTTCGAGCGCATCTTTGCAAATGTTTTCTTCACTTGAGTGGGTAACAGATCGGTCAAAAAGAAGCTGGAAGAAACAGAACAGGAAGAACAAGGCCAGAAGAAAAGCGAGGGTGTAAGTGCAGTGCCAGGAACTCTTCGCGGAGAAAAGGTGCAGGGACAAAGCCAGCGGCGTGTTAAGCTTGTTATCTCTATTCGTGTGTCCAGCCGAAGGCCTCCCAAGGCACGAGCATGGCACTGGAGGCACAGTGTAAGGTGCACACACGGTGACCGTGTCCCATGTCTTCTGATAGGACTGATGATGTTTGTAGCAGTTCTGAAGACAAGACCACCAGCTGGAAGATGAATTGAGCTAAAAGTAATATGCCAAATAAACACAATGGGACTGTAAACTCAACGCATCCAATGTAGAAGCAGCATTTCGTGCTCCTCCCTTCCTACCTTAGAAAGGCAGCGTCGCCACAGTTGAAGCAAGAGCTAATGAGGAACGGTGGCTCCTGAAAAGCCACCTCATGCTCGACAGACCCTTCAGCCCACACCACCGCTCCAACTGAGCCCTTCTGCTGGACGTGCCTCTCCAGTGCTCCCAATCCACGGGACTTAAGTGACATTTCTTCAGCCTAAATAGCTCTAGGCTCCACTGCACTGGCTTTTCACAGCCACTCACAAATTCTTTTAATTCTTTTTATGGACAGAATCTATTTTCCCTGAGGAGCGTCCTTGACAAGTCCCATCCCCGAGTCACAGCAGTTTCTTGCTTTAAAGCTTAATCCCCACTTTTTGCTCTGTTCCTCACCTAGGCCGTATTTTCCCCTCTCTCTCAGGAGGTGACAGCCTTTACACCGCTCTCTCATACACAGAATAACAATCCTTATAACCTAAATACACTCGAGTAGATTTTCAAGGGAAAAAATATGAAAACACACCCAGGTCAAAAATACCCAACCTTCAGATAAAACAACCGGGTCAAAAATACCCTACCTCCAGCATTCCCAGAGATTATCACTACAATTTTAAGCGAAAAACCCAGCATCATCTCAGCCTTGATCATCCGAACACTGGTGAAACTGGCACAAAGCTAAACAGCTAAAACCGAGCAGGAGAGATGCCCGACCATTAAACGTTAATCTGAGTAACACTTTACAATATTTTTAAGCAACTGAGCATGAGATTGTGCTTGAAACCTTAATATTAAATGGTGTTGCTAGCACTAAGATGTTTGTTTTTAAATTTGTACATTTATGTATAAAAACAATGGTTGTGTTAAATTTGTATTTTACCTGAGAGAACCTCATTCTTTTCTTTAAATTAACCTCACTAGGAAGTCAGAAAAGACAAGACATACAGAAAGATCTAAAGAATATTCTTTTTCTCCTCTTAATAATATTTTCCTTTGCTCCTGCGCACTGCTAAAACCAGAACAACTTCCCACCACTACCTCGGATACTTGTCCTTGCTGCTGACAGGTAAGATTACAGCCATGCTTTTTTCACTTTTAACCAGCTGATTCTGCACTTCTTTACCTCTCTCTTTCTTTAATATAAAAGGCATATTTAAGCTCAACCACAGTTCTGTCTTGCTCCCAACTTAAAAGTGGAGCCTATTTCTCTCATCTTTAACATGATTTCAAAGAGATTCTGTTAAGTACCCAGTAAAATATTTCTGAAGGTGTCCTGTTTCTTTCCTATTTGGCTAAATAGGACAAGACGACAACTTTAATTATTCCTTCACAAGTTTTACAGAAGACAGAACCCAACAATAAATGTCGCAAGAAAGGATTTCCTGAGATACGGGGACATTCTCCAGCTATCACGTAATAGCTTTCCACTTTGCCATGGAAGCATGAATAATTAGTATTTTAAAATGGAAAAGACAAACCAAAAAAAAAGGCTTACTTATACACTCAGGTTGGCGTCTGATCTCAGAACTTGTCCATAACTCAGCAAGTAACACCATCCTGCTATCACAATCATTCACCAACTTTTTCATAGTGTGTTGTCCCTGCTAGGAAATGAAATGTCACAGACTTTGCCTCTCTTATTAATCTTGCACCTCAATTTGTGCACGCGCGCTCAGTCATAGCACTCCAGCAGCTGCTTATAGCAAAAGGGGGTGTAACAGTGATCACGGTGATCTATTAGTATTTTTTTTCTTTATGGACAAGCTAATGCCATTTAAACATTAAGATCTCCAAAAGTTCACTGAAAGTGTCCCATTCATGACAACTTATGAAAATCTGCTTGAAACGGAGGTGAGCCCGTACTTGACCCTGCTGCGGAACGTGAAGCCCTGTTCCACCAGGAGCGCTCTGCCGCGGTACCACAGCTCGCCTCGACAGACGTGCTCTGAGAGCACCCAACCGACGTGGATGCAGGGAAAAAAGCAAAGTCATTAACTTTTCTGCCAAATTTGCCTACCTAAAATCCATTACTGAAAACTTTTGGGCACGTGCTCTTTCAAACACTTGGGCTTGTGGAAAATGATTTCAGCAGAAACACTTCCCAGGTATGTTGAGCTAAACTGAGGATGTAATTAGAAAGTAGNAGGGAGGGGGTGCAAAAAACCAAACAACCTTTTTTCCTGTGCTGACGCTGCCATAAAGCCCAACTATAGATACTGCAACCCTTTCAAAGGCAGGAAAGGCTGAGGCCTTCGCTGTGGTGTCCACTGGCTTTGAAGTGCCGAAAGCAGCTGCTCCCAGCAGATAGGAACTGTGGTGCTGCTGGAGTTATTTTTTTCTTCAAAATATACTTTCAAATCTAACAGCTGCAAGTAGAACAAAGTTGAGCTAAAGTATATTTAAAGAAAAAAAAAGGCGCCAGTTTCTCCCTAAGAGTGTTCTCAGTGGATACTTCAGAAGAAAGTGGCACTGAATCAGATGAAGCTGGAACCAGGAGTGACACGTGACAGCTGAAACCAACTACTGCAAGATCCAAAAGTTCTTCTTTGCTTTATTAATGGACTCAAATGCACTCGAGAAGTTAACAAAATATTAATGGCCGTGTTTCTGTATGTTTTCTTTCTAATCCTTTTTCAAGGAAAATTAAAAAAAATATTGATATATATCAGGTTATTTATTGAGATAAATATCAGATAAATCTCAATATATAATATACCGGTACACCTAAGCTGTAGGCAGAGCAATCTTTCAGCCCCACAACAAACAGCCCATGTTCACACCAGTCAGTCTCTGAAATCAACACTCAAGCAGAGCCCTGCGAAGCAGAGGCAACTATTCCTATAAAGCAGAGAGGTAAAAGCACAGCTCTAAGGTTCCTTCACTTCCGAGGTGTTTCTCAGGCTGAAGAACTTGATTAAATTTACGGGCAACTGCATTGTCCGGTATTTCTGCCACTCACCATGCCAACCTACGCAAAATATATCTGAAGGTCAGTTTTGCTTCCCTTTGTGTATAAATTCCATTTGACGGTTAGATTCAGACACTTGAGGCAGAACATCACAAAGCCATTGCTATGTTTCTCAGTTAACTAAAATATCCGGTTTTTTGGTTGGGTGCCTGTTTCCCAACTGGAAGCCTGTTAGAGCCCTGCTGAAACGCACCACCGGTTCTAATTTACTGCTCAATTTAAACAGTCTAAATCAGTCCTCAAGTAACCACCAAAGAAATATGCAGTAAAACAAGGCAAGGAAAAGCCTGCTTTAAAAACGGTTTAGAAGTTCAGAAGCATAAATAGAGAGTAATACAGAGAAACAGAAGTTGGAACTCCTGAAAGGAAATTTTAAGAGTGGAAGAACTGAGCTCATTCCGCTCTGTGGCTGGGCTGAAGGGGCTCCGTACTGCAGAAATGACAATACAAAAAAGACGTCGTTTTTAATGATAACCCATTGCAATCTGCAGGAAGGGTCACATATTTTTCGTGTTCGCAAGCTTTCAAAGAACATTCCAAATGAAGTACAAAGAGAAATAAATTTCAAAAAAGGGCATAAACAGGATTCTTCTGAAAATTCTTCTGAGGCTCTCATTGTTTAGCTCTTTAGTGCTGAAACCCTTTCCTTGGGTTTCAGTGATGTTTCATAAAGCCTAGCTGTTCTTTCTTACAGCAAAAAGTAGTTATCCTAAATAAAGTGACACAGCCAACATCTCCTCTTAGTGCAAAATGCTTTCGCTGGTGTTTACCACAATATCAACATTGACGCAGAATACCAATGGAAAAAGGTTCACCAAAAAAATTCTGAAGTATCCCTTTCCATTTCTTGTTTTATCAGGTTTTTTGATCCAGTCTCCAGAAGATCTGAATATAATAGGCATAATGATACAAGAAAACAAATTAAAAATACGCTATGACACTACTAGGTGTTGTCATTTTCCTTTAGTGTGCAAACCCAGCAGATTATTTGGCAGAAGATTGTATCTACGGCTCGGTAGCTCTTGCCACGTATACTGAAAGTAAAAAAAATTACCCTCTGTAGGTAGGAACAGGATTGTTATCACATCCGATGAACTGCAGATTAGTACGTATCTCTATAGATCATGTTCCTAAATCTGGGAAAACAAAATAATCTTTGAATAAATGCTTACTTAGGACTTTAAAGATGCCCCACAAGTTATGAGAACTGTAAAGAAAAAAGTGAACCAATCTTATCACTAAAACAATGTGAATATGAGATTCCATAAAAAAATTGACCTTAAGGCAGACACCCAGCTATCCCCAGCACTTCAGCACGTCCTTTCATTGACACGTCAAACTTCCTCACCTTTAATGCAAGAAATTACTGCAACGGCTTTCACAAGAATAAACAATTTGAAGAAAATCTGTTGCCACGATTACATAGTAGTGTCTGCATTTGTGATTTCTGGCCTTTATTCCAGAGATTATACTAAATCACAAGAGAGAGGTAAAATTCTTACTGTTCTTTTGGTGAACGAGGTCATCTGCCTGACAAAACCCAGGAAACAACCCCCCCACCCCCCATATCTCTCAATCTGGACTAATCCTGAATCCTTAAATAGAAGAATCATAAGTAATATCACCCAGTAAAACAAAACGTCTGTGGAGATGTGTCTAGTACATGGGACAGTTTTTCACCCTCTGTTAGGTGGCAACCCAGTTAGTCACGTTGACAATTCTGAGTGAGAATAAGGAAAATACTTCGATCCGAACCAACAAACTCTCTTTGATTCAAATCTAAGCGGCGAGCCATGCACAAAACACACTATTGTTCCTCCCAAGCACTGGCGAAGGTCTCTCTCAACACCTACCAAAGCGATCCCGTTCCTTAATTAGTGAAAGAGTCCCCTCCAGACGGATCAGGGCAGGTCTCGTACCACAAACCAACGGGACTATTTCATCCTCTTACCAGGACAGAACATACACAGAAATGAAACCACATTTCCCTGGTGGAAATGTAAACTCATATCCATGCAGAAACACTGATAAGAGAGAACTTCAAGCTTGTGGACTAGCTGTCTCATTGCTTATTTTTTTTCCCCCATCCTTTAACAGGTGTCCCCAAACGCACCACTTCAGTTTCATGACGAAGTACCACCTTCCACAAGTGTTTGATGGGCTGTTTCAGCTGTGTAGCTCTCAATTCTATATAATGCAATAATTTGTCTGCTTCTAGTTCTGTTTTTTCCCTTTACGCTTTGCTACAGTACTGAACTCAACTTTTTTGTCTCCACCCAAATGTTTCCTGAATATTTCCCAACCCTGAAATTACATTAGAGTAATGAAAATCACTATCAGTGGGCCAAAACAAGCATTCATGTGAACACTCCCCATGTTAAAGACTACAAAAAAGAATAAAATGCTGGTTCTTGACAAGAGGAAAAACAGATAACACATTAAATAATTTCATCTGGCCATTATGAAAATAGGTGTTGCCACCTGTAAGCCTGGGAAACAATTTGAAAGAGTCAGAGGTACAAAGGACTGCAAAGAAGAAACAAAAGTATTTTCTGTGTAGACTCTCCTCCCTCCATCCCCCATCGCATAAACTCTGCATACCTATAAATTTTGTCTTTATACAAAGAACAGCAACGTAGGGCGAGAGCAGGACTAAGCCTGGCACAGGAACTGACCTACATCTGCGTGAAACGGTGTCCCTCCTCCCCTCCACCCCGCCGAGCAACCCCACTGACCTGTTGCTCGTATCTTTGCTGGAGCTCTTCCAATTGCCAGGAGAATTCTTTGGATTGCTTTTCCCGGAGCGATTTTGATCTGCTTAGATCTGCTTCAACCTTTTCCATCTACATGGTAAAAGAAAGGGAATATTTAATATTTTTTTTAAAAAAAAAAGGTGTAGCTTGAAACGTCCCGACGTTTCCACAGTTGTTTGCAAACCATCAAAGACAGGAAGATAACTTGCTGAGAATGATAAGAATACTATTTGTATGGAGTGAAAATTAATGTTCAGTGAATACCGGATTATTGGTTACTTAAGGACATAGTGATCACCTACACCACGCCGCGCCCCGATTGCAAAGTACTGGCTCAGTTTTTCATTTGACAGTGGTGAACATCCCATCAAAATTAAGTGAATATTTTTTCTAGACATATTTAAGACTCGAATATATTTCACTTCAAAATATATTGCCTGTGGAAATTCAAGGGAAATCATGTGTGAGTCAGTGCACAAACTACACATTTAAGGCAAGTTTACATTAAATCAGTAAAATGACTTAAAAGAGAATTATTTGGCTGCAAGTAAAGTTCTCTGAAGATAGTCATCGCGTATGAATAATGAGTCCCGCAGATTCCAGCACACAGCATCAAGGAAGCAATTTCATAACCCAATTAACAAAGGCTTTTGTATCAAAAGCACAACTGTTAGCTGCACATCAGGCATGTTTCCAGGGGAATATACATATCCGGTACCACGCTGCCGCGCAAACTCCTCAGTTACTGCTAGATCTAGGGCCCAGCACAAGCAGCGAATAAACTGCCTCCCCTAAAAAAAGGCAGCAAGGGGTGTAGCTGTCAGGAGGACCAGCGCTGCCACCGGTCCATCTGCTGCGCCGAAAGAAGAAACACATGAATTCCTGAACCGCAAGCCAAAATCCTGTTTGGCCCGAGGGAACGCTCCGTCTTCAACAGATGTCTTTGCCAATCGGCCTGGACATCGCTTCTAAGCCAGGGAAAAGGCAGTTCTCAGAAAAGCATTTTATTGGAAAGTACTGCATCAAGAGAGGAAGACACAAGAGTAGGAATTGTTGGCCAGATACAAAGTGGAAAAATAGAAAAACAGAATACAAAGGAAGAAGTTATCCTTCCAATATTTCTTGAACCCCACCGCTACCATCTGCTATTAAGAAAAGAGGCTTCAGCGGACATTTTATGAATAATTTCTTCTGCCTCCAAACTTACTCAAGTTGCATGTTCATAGCCATATTTTACTCAGCTCAACTAAAAACAGAAAAATAAAGAATATTGTTATTTTATTAAAGGATTTTTATTTTTTAGGAGAATGAAAACATTCTAAAAAGTGAAATAGTAAAAACATGTGCAAAGATGCTTTAACTCTACCGGCTTTTGTGCGTTGCTCCTTAGGTCACATTCGTATATTTCCGACAAGTGCAATGAGGGCTCTTGAGCATCCTTTGCCAAAGGCAGGGGACACTAGATCTAAAGTACCATGACGTGGACTATGTATTGTTTCTCTTTTTGCTAGTTACTATTAGAAAAAATGCAGATCGTACAGTTACAAAATGTACCACTCAGCCATCAATGGGCATGAGACGAGCCTTCGTAACCACAAGTGTGACAAAATAGGCAGCAGATGGCAAAAAAAAAAAAAAAAATCACAGAACCAAACCAATGAATCAAATATTGATTACAAGAATTGAAAATGCCAGACCTCATTCTACCTATCTCCATAATTAACTTTACCACACACCAAAAAATGGTTTTAGAAGCCCCATATTTCTAGTGTAGTTAAAAGTACAGCGTTGCTATAGCTACTGCGGTTTTTGCTTTATAAGTAATACATTCCACCTAACCACAAAACCCAGAATTTTCCAATCTGTTACAATCTAACGGGTGATTTATCTTAAAAGTACGTGCACGCAGAAGAATGAGAAAGGACAAAGCTCTGAAGACAGCTTCAATAGAGTTTCTTTGATGTATTTCCTTGAGCCGTGGTTCCTGTAGAACAGTACTGCACAATCGTACAATATCATTTACTATGTCTAGAGTTTAGCATACGAGTACGGACAGAATAACCCCATGGCTGATTCTTGGAGTATAGCAAGATTTATTTTCAAAATTTCCCAGAAAACAGCAATATTCTGGAAGAAACTTGCAGTCATTTTTAAATGACAATTGACTTTGTAAGTTTTCCAAATTCTTTTGCACATTTTTTGGATTGGTTTTGTTTGACGATTTTTGTTAAAGTTAACGAAAAAATTATTAGTCTTTCTAGAATTAGACTATATCCATTTTGGAGCAGAAATAAGGTATTATTTTAAGTTTTCATGAAGAAGTTGGAGACGAGTCTCACGGCACAGAAAATGTCATATTAAAATTGTAGGATTTGTCATATTGCCCTCATGGGTCTAGTTTGCAGAACAAATCTTGCTTTTATAAGTCTGTTCTTGCTTTTTTAATTTCTAAGTTCTATTATTTGCTGTCCGCACGAGTCTTAAAAATATCAGCAGTGCCTGACTTCATTTCTCACTTTTGTCGAAGATTTTCAGAAAAAAAACTTCAGGAGAACAACAAAAAGAGAATTTGTTAGATTATAAACCAGCATGCTTAGAAATCCATTACAGTATCAGATTGCAGCACCCTCCTGTCAGCAGCGAGGGTTGGTTATGATAGGTGAGGCTGGAAAACCGAGCCTATGGTCGGGTAGAATTACAAGCTTGAAATACATGGCATGTGCAAGTTAAGGAAATACTCCCTTCTCTCCCCTTCAGTTTGATCGCCCGTCGGTTGTTCCTGATTTCACTCATCACGCTGCATTTGTAAAATCCCAGGGACAACGGTTTAGCTGTCGCTTGCCCCAATAAGGAATTTAAGACACTAAAACCTTCACATAAATTCCCGGTACTAATTTTCAGAGAGAGAAAGATGGATTTTTCTGTCCTCTGCACATGCCTGCCAGCAGCCGCAACGGCTCTGCCCCTGTTTAGGCTCAAACTGATTACGAGACCTCATTAAGGGAAGACAGAGTCGTTCCGAAAAGAGTAGGAAGAGACACACATTTAAGTGGAAAATTACAAACGTTGTTCCATAGGGGTGTATAAACTAACACTTTATACTCTCACTCCTGAAAATTCCCTAATCAGTATCATAACCGCAGATATCTTTATAACAATGACAATCCTGGCTTTGTTAGAAAGATGAAACAACTGCTAACATCCCTTTTTGACTTGCTAGCAAAGACACTGCATTGTGAAAGATTTTGATGTAGCACTCTCAAGTGAAGCATGTTTCTGGCATTATAAGATCAGAATATGCTATCCTACTGAGACAGAGTTTCAGAAAGGCTGGCATTGTGACCTTCTCACCTGCTGTTTCATTTCAGCATAGACTTTTTCTGAGTTCAGCTCCACCTGCCGCTTAAACTCCTCCAGGGCAGCATCTGCCTGCTGGGCCTGCAGCCTCTGTACCTCTGTCACCCGAGTCAGCTGCTCCTCCTTCTCCCTAGAAAGTCACAGAAAATTTTCAGAGTTCAAGTATCAAATAAAAGAACAAGTGTGCTAGTGTAAAAGAGAGGCCTTTAACCCTATCAGTTTAAAATAGTATTCAGATTTCAATTTCCTGTCCCGGCTTCTGCCAAACTTCCCTTCGCAATACTTTGAAGAAGGGAATAGAAGGCTGGAGTTATTTGCACTTTCTCTGATTGAATTTCGCACACCTAAACACGGCGTTCATAGCTTACGACAATACCTCCATCTTCAAAATCTGCACTGACTCCAACGGTTTACTACCCGCTGTATAACCCCCTTCTTTTAATCTCACCTTTCAAAGTATATTGCCCACCCACCCCACACCTCCAATATTCATCTTCTCCCATTAAACAACGAACAAAAAAAATTATCCCAGTGCCATCTTTGCTCAGACGAGATGCAGAATTATTCACTGCTTGACACGTCTCAAAATGCAAAGCAGGGTAACGCGTGACATACGGTACCTTCTCAATCTATTAGAAACCCGTAATGCTGTTAATAGATATTCAGCCTTTAAAGTAACAATAGATGTTAAATCCTTATGCAAAGATATTCTACATTAACAGCCTATACTATTTGACATATCGATGTCAATACATGTATAGAAATCGGTTTGGGTTTCTTAAAACATCAGAGTATATCAACAGTAGTGCGCGTACCACACATACAGGTATATCCGTACACACACCTCACCCAGACAGGCCCACCATACTGACACATCACAGACAAAAATTCTGATCGCTTGCAAATATTTGGGAAATCTTGATGCGACGCCTCACACAGAAGACACCCAGGCAGCGTTGTTAACTTTCCATTACACGTTTCTATCACCACAGGTCAGCGGCGTTGCCCGACTGTGTTAAAACACAGGGGAACACAATGGTGGTATGAATGGACAAAGCTGGCTGCACCAGTGGCTTCTAACAGAAGACACATTCAAACAGACCTGTGGCTGACATTTTCATTTTACAGGCAGAGGAAGTACCTCGTGACAAATTTCCCATTTTGACAGAAATTATTTCCATATAAAACAAAGAATCTGACACATAAGAGACGGAAAAGACCAACTAATTCATCTAGTCTGTCACCTTGCCAGCACTGAACCAGCTATTACAGCACTGAGCAAGCCTTTTCTAAAGGTCAGGAAGCTGCCAAGCCCAAAGTTACAGCATTCACATCCTCTTCTGTGGTTTTCATACCAGACTTTGACAATGGGACAAAGAACATAATCCTACATCTTCACAAAGTGTCCGTTTGCAGTGTAGGAGAGCAGCGTAATTCTATTAGCAAAGAGATCAAAGAAATGCCACAAGCCCTGAGTAAGTATATTACTGTTTACTTTCCTAGGTTTTTCATCGTGCATATTTTAAAAAAAATATTTGATTTTGCTACCTCACCAACAGCTGATGGAATAACTGAGACATAAGGAGACTGCTATTTTCCTTACAGAAAAGGGAAAATACTTTTCTTAGCCAGCAGAAACTGGAGCAAAACAGAACAAAATCCTGTATCGCATTTTTGGTGATAATTGTTTAGGATTTTGGGGTTTGTGTTCATGGAACAGCGTGCAAATTTTCTTCAAATTTGCTAGAGAGCATCCATCACTCCTACACAGAGACCCTTTATTTCTGCTGCCACAGCAATTCCATTTTCTAAACTCCTTTCAGGGGAAGCAGATCTGTATATTAATCCAAGTTACCATATTCTCCATTTATTTATGAGACAATAAAAATTACACAGCAAAAAAGAAAACACCACGAAAATCAACATTTTTTTTTTCCCCATCTGGATTCAACTCGCAAAAAGACCATTTCTCCTCCAGAGGATCCAAAAGATCAAAATTGCAAGTACAAAAATCCCCGGACATTTCTCAGAACGGGCACACCAATGATGTCTCCAGCGCTGAAGACGATACAAGCCTCTGACGAGCGAGTTAGGCATCGGCTCCAGCTGCAAAGGCATTTGGCACAATCATCCCCTCGAAACCCATGTACTAGGGAGCTGCTGAACACAGAAGTTTTGAAGTTAATGGCTTTTTCACACCGAATTATGGTGAGCATGTCGTTTCCCTCTCCCACAACAAAAATGTAACAGCAGTTTGGGGGAAAGAACATGTAAGAGGCTGAAATATCTCCCAAGACCTACACAGGGCTCAAGACCCTGCAGGAGAAGAGGGGAGCGGGCAGCAGCAGGGTTCACCAGCAGAGCACGAGCAGGAAACACCGAGAAGGGAAAAAACCTCAACTTTTCCTCCCAGAGTTCCTCCGTTCAGTTATGGGCACTGGGTCACAAATCCGCCTCCCCGCAAAATACATCTAATACTTCCAATCCACGCTGGAATCAAGCGCGGAACCCAAAGCTTATTCAAACGTGTCAAGAGACATTGGAACAACACTTTTGGTCCAGTCAGACGGAAATGCAACAAATCTAAACAAGAGGCCAGTCGTTGTGCTGTTAACGAGCCTCCACATTTAACACATCTTCCTGATGAATATATTTTTATTTTGAAATATTATGATGTAAACTTTTAGGAGTCTGGTTTTATGCACCTTCCTTTCTTTGAAGGACCTAATCCCATGAATAGATGCAACATCTCATTATAGCCAGGAATAAAACTTCAGTATTTTAAGGATTTGGGAGCTAGCGCACTCTACTTTTTGTGCAGTTCAGATTTGTACAGAGGCTCAGAAAACACGTACAACAATGGACCACAGTTCACCAATATAAGAAAAGCTTTACTTTTTTTCCCAAGACACTGAGCAATGTGCCTTGCATGAAGCACTACAATATTCACTTTGAAGATTATTTTTTTTCAGTTGGACTAGTTGTGGGGCCGAATACAATACAATTACATCACTTCAATCCCCTAAAGCTGAGCCGGTTTGAATATAAAAAATAGGGTGCATTTACTCTTTGGCCCCAATTTAAAAAGCAGCAAATTCCTCTTGTTTCAGTGTATAAAGGATATGGCAACAGCATTAGCAATCTTACGCAGCACAAAGCACCTCAGTGAAAGTTGACTATGAAGTCCAGAATTGCAATTTCAGAAAGCAGCACTCTGAAGTGTACTGATAAATGGAAAATATAAACAACTTACACACTTCCTCTTCATGCTTAATCATAAATATTTTCCGTGCTTCGTAAAGCGTCTTCCAAGAGGTAGCAACTAAACACAGTAAGACATTATAGCAGTGCAAGTCAAGTAAATGAAACACAGGGCAAGGCAGGGATGCGCAGGAGAGGTTAAACAACCCCACGATGTCCCAGCAAATGTGGTAGGAACCAGCGCTGTCGCCGCAGGGCTCCCTCCCCCCCTTCCCTGCAGGGAGGCAAGGGCTGACCACAGCAAACGAGAAGAGGAGATGCACCTGTCTCGCTCACAGCCTCTTCAACAAATTAAAACATTTCAGACTGCACATAAGCACGCACATGTCCAAAACGTGGACCTCCGCAAGCTGCGTGTGGACAACTTCTGGGGACAGCGAGTTTCACGTGCCATTAGCAAACGCGCACACAAGCACCCTGGGCGCAGTTGAGCGAGCTTCTCAGGACAGAATAACTACTAGATTGTGAAAATCATGATGTTGTCTTATAAAAATTATAGCAGGCTTTAATTCATGAATATGCAAATTCTTCGCTAGGTTTTCAAATCCTGCCGGCAGCAGCCAAAAGTCGCTCATGTCCAAACAGACCATTGTTTCTCGACTGCAGCAGAGCAAGGAATTTCTATTGTAAGGCTGCGTCTTGCCACAGAATAAGCTTCTGAAACATCGATTCTGATGGGCTCCACAAGAGGGAGAGGCTTCGTCTCTCGCCTAAGTCTGTCACAGGTTGTATGACTCTGGGTTTATGCCTGTGGAAAAAAGGAATCTTGGTCTGCCAGGCTGAGGCCTGGGAAGGCAGAGTAAGGGCTGAGCCTTGGCTCCCGCTGATGAAGCCGAGATCTTCCAACATGAACGGCGCGGAACAGCCAGGCTCTCCTCCTGCTAATTCCCCTGATCATCCCGCATTACACATCTGCACCGATCCCATGTATTTAGAATTGCTGTACTTACACAAGTCTGCCCATTCCTTCCTCTCCTCTCTCATTATTAATGCGTCTGAGGGAAAACTGCTTCACCGCCCACCAAACTGCAAACTATGCACTTGCTGGAAGGCAGCTGAAGAAGGGAATTGCTGGGTTTGTTTCTAAACATGTTATTTTTATTTGTTGACACAAGAAATAAAAAATTTGCTCTTTTACCAATCTGTGCTGAATCAAAATCCCTTATCACCATTTATGTAATCCATTTAGATTTACAAAAAACCTATACAAGCACACGTTCCCAAAGGAGAAGACAACTCGCTGTACGACACAACACACAGCATACCGAGTAGTTAAAAACCTAACCGTCATCAAACCATGTACGATCTGCCCATGCCAAAGTGAAACTGAGGCAATTTAACTCGGTGTCCTTTGTGTATAAGCTACAGAGAGGAGCACCTGTCCGGTACAGGGACACACGTCCTCCCCTGGGCAGGGTCTTATACCCGTGACCCCAGGGTCCCGCTCCTGGTCCCAGGGACTCTCCCATGGGGGTGCCCTGACCCTGGCATCGCTGCAGCAGTTCATTCATTTACAGCCAAATGCAAGATCCACGGCACCATTTTTTAGCCGGGTGCGATAACCATTAAAAACCACTCCCCGCAGCAGCCCCTCTAATTTTATTTCTAGAATGCAGACTATTTCAACTACATAAATAATGTATGAAGGCCTAAAGTACCATGTATTTGTAGAAAGAAGGGGATACTGGCTTAGTTTTTTGTTATAGAAAAACGCTTCAGTAGTAATAACAATTCTCTGGAATACACAAAACCCAACTTCTCCCGCGCTACTCCTTTTAACAAACAGTGACAGTTAAGTGACAGCTTTCTGTGTAAACTACATATTGGGCGTAATCGCACCCATCGTAGCTCTGGCTGGAGCACCTCACCGTAGAGGCAGTTATTGCCAGCAAACGAGGAACGACGAGGGCTCTCCTACCCCGCGAGCGCCCAACCATATGGAGTATGTGCAGAACACTTCTTTTTGGTGTGGAGAGGAAGAAAGACAGTGTGAAGTCATTGAAGCGGAATGATAACTAAACCAAAGCCAGATCAAAGGAACGAAGAAGAAAGACTGAAATGTGAAGCTGAAATATTTATTGCCTTCAAAACATCATCCCTATCCTGTCCCTGGGCACTTAAATATTTCGAAGTTGTTAGAAAGCATTCACACTTGTTTCATCATTTCAAAGGAATAAAGCCAAAAATATAAAGTAGAGAGCAATTTTATCTTCCATTCCCTGATTTTAAGTATAAGATGAGCTTGTCTTTATGAGAAAAAGCCTGAATCCACTTATAAATTGTTTACAGCTTGCATAATTTGAGATGTTAACATCAAAAAGCTGGTCTGCATTCCTTCAAGTAAGCTGTAACAATGAATGATATTTACAATACAATCACTATTTTAAACTATATACTTATGCTTTAAATAAATCACGAGATAGCATTAACAAACTAAACCACTACTTAAAGCCATTAATGAATTAAGAGTAAATAATATTCCACGTCTGTACATCACACTTTTGTGATCTAAGAAGAATAATGCACTACATTCAAAATTAATGGCTCACAAATTAACTAGACATTGGTTAAACACACTAATAATTATTATAACTATTTCTCATTATAATAATGACAGGGTGCCGTTGTGCTAGGTGCTATGCAAACAGAATGAAAACAGCAACTGCAAAATGATGAGTGAGACGTGGGTTAAAAGGCTGGGCAAGCATTGTAAATGTGACTGGAAAGGAAAATGTTATAATTTTGCCCAACGCTGCAGAAACTGTCTACAAGATTTAGATACACACATCTATGAAAGGCCACAGAGGCTCGGTTATCAAGAGAGGAGGATTAGAACAGAGATTAATAGTCGGGGCTTTTACATGCTGAGATGACAGCGAAGCCTCACCAAGGAGAACATGGAGGGGAGAATTAGAGAGACAGGTGTAGATAATGGCTTAGATAAAAGGAGACAAGACTGTAATTAAAAGGTGGACCAGCAAGTCAGCAGTGGAGATAGCAAATAGATTCATGCGATACCCAGAGAAGAGGTGCAAAGAAGGAAAAGACAGGGATCAGAGAACAGTGCTGTGGCACAGAAAGCTGGAGGGCGAACAAAATAAACCATCGGAAGGACAAACTATGGGAGAGATCACTGAGCGCAGGAGAGCCAGGCAAGAAGAATCACTTAACACTAACAAAGAACAGCCCAAGATGTGTTCTGAGTGACGGAGCCAACAGTGGTTGGCAAATCAAAGACGACGAGGAGGAAATAACAGTACTAAGACTGTCTCAAATTTTTTCAATGCAGAATTCTAAATGAAACATCTGACTAATTACTTCAGCTCAGAGCATACCAGGTTTATTATTTCAAAGAGGTGCTGAGTCAAAAAGCCTTTAATAAAATACATTATTTCCCACCAATCCTGTTTCTCTTCTACCCTTAGAGAGTCACGGCTACACCACCAAATACCGGTTTTGAACAAGCAAGTAAAGAATCCAAAAAGCATGTGACTCGCCTATACGAGGAGGTACAAGGATAGAGTATTCATCCTGCCGTTCAACATATTTAAGGTAACTATTTTCACAAAACAATTGTACTATTATAGTTTAGGATTCAGAATATCATCATCCACGTTGTGAGGGACAATGTAGGAACTCAATACTGAGGAATGAGGAGTATCTACTCAGCTCACCAATTTCTTCTTTCTAAGAAGCTGGTATGGTGGACATGGATTTTTCATGTTGGTTTGGGGTTTTTTTCCCAATAAAAATACTGTTTGAAATAACTTTAATTCTTCACTGAAGGTTGGTTGCGTTGTTGATAAAGCTGGAGGAAAGTTGTACAAAGTATGTAAAAAGTAAACTTAATATTACCAAGTTTAATTGAAGTCTAGTCTAGCAACAACGACAAAAGGAACAAAGTCACTCCTTGACTATTTTTGTAGATGGTTTTTAACTGACCCAAAAAAGGTGCCAGTCTGAAACATTTCGTGCTTATTAAAAATCAGTAATTACATACAATCATCTGTAAGACTTTCTTTAGCCAACTGGCAGCTCTTCTCATTTCATCAACATTTTGGGCACTATGCAGTCTTGAAATGTACTGCACTGAATGTAAAAGATACACTAAGGTGACATAGAAGCCATTCAGAATAAGGGAACAATTCTGACATTTGTGTTAACTATTTGTATATTCATTTAGTGAGGTCAAAAATCTATAGCCCGTAACTGCATTAATTATTAGAATGGCAAGTTACAGCAGCTAACGTCATGTTACAGCACCATACGCTGATGCTGTTCGTCTCAGAAGGCAATACTTTTCATTTCATACAGCTCTATATTCTACTGAAGCATTTTCATAGTTGATATCATTAAAAAGATGTCATTTGATATCTCTATAACCATCTCGAGGGACATAACAGTCCCATAGACAAGGTTAAAAAAAAAAAAAATCAACTGTTACTTTTCTTTGTACACCTAAAGCTTTCCCTTAAATACATATTTCATTATTGCCAGTAGGTCTCCAGAGAAACTGGTGAAAGAAAATGAAAGGCTGTAAATAGTTAATAGAACACTTTATTTTTTCTTTTAAGTGAGACTATTAAATAAAGCTACCACATTTTTTTGTCCTCTGTTCATACTTTACATTGTGCCCCCTAGAGCGAGGGTTATGTCAGCATGTTCACTAGGGCTAAAGGAATGTTTACAATACGCTGGAAACTTTGACTGGTTTTGCTCTAAAAGGTTTCAGATGCTCAAACAGAGCAGCGAGTGGAGACCAGCTGGCTGTTTTTCCACTGATTCTTAGAGGAGGAAAAAAACCCCAACAAAACACCAAAAAAACACACAGCCGTGTTTTAAAGAGTAAAATTATATCCAAACTCTTCAGCCACTTAACATTACCACTGCTTTTAAATCAAAGTTTGCTTTTTTCATCATATTGCAACGATTGCAACAAGACAATACTAAACACTTTAATAAAAGAGAATGATGAACACAATGAACACGAGCATAAACTCCTAACAATGTTCTTTCTTGCAACATTTGGAATTAAAGACAATGCCTTCTCATATTTCTTTAATTATTTCCGGCTTTAAATAGTAATAGCTTTTCCATTCCTACAAGAATTCCTCCACACACAAATACTTCATTTTCAAGGAAAAATGGAATTAACTACAGGAAAACAGCTACGCTTAGGCAATTATCCTAAAAATATTAACAACAAGCGATTATTCAGAATCTGGATCCAACTCAAGAGGAGCAAGAAAGGGAAAAAAAAAAAATCAACTTGTGTGTGGTTAAAGCTATTGCTCCATTTATTTATTTATCATCGTATTGATGATTATCACGCGGTTGTATTTTTCTGTGTGCAACAGCACGTATGACATCCACTACTACAGGAACGCCCTACGATACAGTCCATACACTAGTATTCTGAAGAAGCAGCTGTTTAAAAATAAAGCTCCTAAAGGGTTCAGTATCGTTAAGTTCTCAAAATCCACTGTAACTCACAGGTTTTTAAAAATATAGTTTTGGTATATTTTGAAAGTCCAGATTTAACTTTTTTTAAAATGTTGGGTTCCAACATAACAGCAAATGCAAAATTACGCAACTGTAACTTGCAAAACAAGATGAAATTCTATTCACTGCTGTTTATTCTACCTTGTTCTGACATCTATCTTTATGTTTTTACTTATCCTTGCCTTCATCTGTTTCCTCTTTATTAGCTCGGAAGCATTATGTATACCATTTGTTTCTCTCAGATTTACGTACCCTCATTTCTTTTACATTGTCACTTTTACGATAACACAGAAAAATTATACAAACACAATGGGAATTTTGCATCAGATTAGTAATCTCAAAGACTAAAAGACCCTTACATAAAACTTCTGGCGCTAAAATTTGATACCAAGGAAATCTTCTCTTTGTATATTAAGTATAAAATGAAAGGTGAGTCATTACACAGCCAGAGCTGTAGGAAAGAGTGGAGCAGAGATTCTGCATGGGACCATTTTGCCCCGTTCCCATTTTTGTCTTGTCCCCGTTCCACCACCAGAGGTGAACTGTAGAAACACCAGGCAGAAGAGAACAAGGAGTCTCAGAACAAAACACAGAATAAAACACTCAGGGCAGCACGATAACAGGATCACGTAAACTCCCTTCATTCCACTGCACCAGGGTCCAAAGCAGACCAAAGCCCTGTGGGAAGGAACCCGAGAGGAGACGGGAACACAGTGAAGCTCCGCGTAGCTGCAGTCCAGGCACCCCTTTGGTCAGGGATTCAGGCTGAAGTCACAGAACAACTATAACGAGATTTCTTCTTGCAAAACGTACTGACACGAGCTTCTGCTTTTGAGTAAGTGCTTTAGAAAAACCACTCTCCTAAGGCTTTATAAGTAGCAGCACTAAGTTTAAAACCTCAGGGCAAGCGCGCAAGAGCTCCAGCTCCATTGCCCCATACACCTCGTGACAACGTCAGGTAGGGAACAAATGATTTAGAAAGAAACAACCAAATGACTGGCAAACCACACTAGGAGACGACAAGTAGAAGCCCTTTGAATAAAGAAATGACTAAGATTAGATTTCAAGAAGAGTAACTGGTACCAAAAAAAAGAAAAAAGTTATTTCCTCCCCAGAACAGCATTTTTCCAACTTGTTTTAGCAGATACAAGTGCAAATGCATTTTTATCAGACACTTTCTATGAGACGAAACCTTGTAGTAGTAATAACTATACTCTACGGAAGAAGTGAAATTTCAAATATATATTAGTATCACTGAACCACACTGGACAAGTTCCTAGAAACAGCAGATCCCAGCATCAGCGCGCTGAGGTCCAAAGGACTGACGCAGCTATCGCACCGGGGATCCCGAAAAGCAATGACACAGGTCTTTCTACAGCTACAGCGAGGACACTCCACAGCACCATCCCCACAAAGAAACCAACTTCTTGATTCTCATGTCAATGATTCCCAGAGACAATATGTGTGGGGATACAAGTATACATAGGAAAAGAAAGGTAAATTACTTTTATTTCTGTATTTTATTGAAAATCTACGTGCACCACCTTCACACCATGCCTTTGGTTGAAGAGACTTTGAAAGATTTCGGTTTAAACCAAATCACAAAATAATGTGAAAACTGTATGCGTGCTTTAGAAACTGTTGTAAAAATCCAAATCTGCTAATAGATAGGAGGGGCTTTGCTGGTTTCTGGAAAGTGTAGCCCCTCTTTCTTCCCCAGAAGAGTTCTGCAAAAGTTCAGAGGAGGGGTAGAGAAGCAATGGAGAAAAGAGGTGTTGCTAGTTTCTTATGTAAACAAACAATTTTATTAAGTGACTTTCAATAAACCAGCTGCTAAACATTTGCTCTGTATCATCACCACTTGCAAAGTGCTGAGATTTGGCTCTGTAGGCAGGTT
>VXBH01001376.1:212674-236769 GCA_013400035.1 Rynchops niger | reverse complement strand
AAAAAAAAAAAAAAAAAAAAGGCAAAGATTGAGAGGAAGAATATTACGAAGCATTTAACTGTAGATTGCGCGCAGGCATTCCCTGACACGTCAATGTTCAATGCCAACGTCTGCACCTGCAGAGGTTCATTTCTCCTAACACGACTTTTAAAATATTGTTTCCTTCAATCCTACAGAATAGAAGAATAAGATCTCAGGAAAGCAATATTTCAGTAGCAGAACGAAATATTAATTTGCGTATGAGACCCACAACCCAAAAAGCATTAAATCAGATCCCATAATTATTTTCATGCAGTGAGAACCATCACAACCATTAGCCTGAGAAATCAGCAGCAGCAAGGTGGCCCGCACTTCCGGGCAGGTGACAGATGATAAACATGTGTATGTTTATAACTTAGCCCAAAAATTCCATCTCAAGACGGACAAACTTTATATGTCTATGCAGTCATAAAGCCATTATGGACTCCAGAATGGAAGTGGCAAAATCCAAACCACATTAAAACTGAGGTGGCCTAAATATATGCTGTATTCACACTTCAAAAAACTCTAACTATTTACTTATACAATGAAATCCTACCTTCTTTACTGTTTCATCTCTAGGTTTTTTTATATTATTACTAATAACATATAAATAGACTTCAAACTAAATGCCGCAAAACAAATGTTTCTGCCTGTCCACCCAATACCCTCCGTGATGTAGGTCGAGCTGGCAGTCACACCTCGTACACGGATGGAGTATATAAGTGATATAAGTGCTAATAATGCACACGGCTGGTCTGCTCTTCCTTTGGATCATAAAAGAGATTTTTTTACCTCTCATCTTAAGCAACACTCCCATACCAACATTAAATTCTGAATATTTAAATTGTGAACGCAATGTGTATCTCCAAAGCCCTTATTGAACATGCACTGTCACTGGCATTTCATGAAATGACTACTCTAAATTATTCCTGAAATGTTCACAATGACTGGGAAGACCGCTGTCTGTAGTTTACAATGCTATTTTGGAACCAAAGGAAACAGTAGAAAAGGAAAGGTATTCTTTTTAAGAAAACTAAACCTTCCGTATGTCTTGAAACAGTTCTGTAGTCAGAGGGGTAGAGTTGTTCCTCTTTATTTTGGTGTCTGATATTAACAGAAGTCACTACTTAGCACACTGTCTGTTGAAAAGAAACATAATTTCATATTTGTGATTGACCCATCAAACAGAATAAAGCATTAACAGCTCAAAATGTCGGTATCTTCTTATGAAAACAAGTTAGATGCAACTTTTGTTTAGTAATTAAGAGAGATATTTACTAAAACCTGCTACTTCATAGCAGGAGACTGCAAAGCGGGCCTAAACTGAACGAACGGAGCTTAAAAAAACATTTTAAACTTGATAAAATTATCAGTAAGTGATAAACACTACAGTCTAACCTGATCATTTCTATCATAATGAAAACACTTTTTTTTTTTTTCTTTTTTCCCTTTTTTTTTTTTTTTAAACACAGCAATTTATTGTGGAAGATTTGTTCGGTCTTTAGAAAAGGGCAGAAATCCTCCACCTGCAATGCCACCGTTGGGAGCACCACTCAAGTGCAGAGCAGATAAGTGAAGCCGCTTCAGAGATGATCACTGACATGGAAACAAGAGTTAAAACAGTCAAAGAACCTGTAACATACATGTCCAAGCCTCAGTTTTAAACCACATCAAGGCCATGCCTGTTTCCAGTTTCCTAAATTGCCACAAGTCTCTAAGCTTCCACATTTCAGTTCTTCCATAAAATGGGAAATATTTCCCTACAGCCTAGTAAATTAAAACTATGGAAGGCTACAAATATTAGCAGAGGCAAACAAAATAAAATTAATAAATAAGTGTCCAAATTTCCCAGATCGTGTTGAGGGCTACTCTGGATAACAGTGTTCTATAAAGCGAGTCCTTTTCTTTCTCTTCCATCTGATTTCTTCAGCAACAAATGGTACCGACTTTTTTCTTAATTTTTTTCTGTTGTATTCAACTCAGTGTATAGTGTGACAAATTGTAATATAACTATACCTCTTTATTTCCTATTTCTCTACTTAAAATGAAAGAGATAAGAACCACAGAGATTTAGCCTATTTGTAACCCACTCTCATGACACATTTTATGCAAACAAACTAAAGGGATTAGAGAAACAACCTTTCCCCCCAAGTAATTACACAGAAGCTTTTCAAGAATTCTCTGTTATTACATAAATGCAGTTTAAATGACATTCTAGAAAAATCCTTGGAGGACTTCCTGTAGTCACTTTTGCTATCAGGCAATGCCTATGACATGCATTGCTAAACTAAATATAAAATTTATATCTACAAGTCACCACCAACAGTCATGGCTATTAGAGCAATTCCTTTGCAAAAGATTTGGTTTTGACAGATATTTCTACCATAAACTTCAGAAGAAAAAACCAACACCCTAAATAAACTACGTATACTGCAATTCAGTATTAAAACTCTGGCAACACTGTTTATTTGAAGGGAAAGATGCTTTTAGAAATGGGGATTTCACTATTCCACACAACGGCTCAAATCACGTTCATTATGCAACTCTGTGGATGTGCCTGAAACTGCAATAGCACTGTTTGCTGTCACAGCACCGGAAAAATAATAGTAACAATAAAGCCCCCTAAAATGCCTGCCACCTCCCTTTCTACGCGCCTGCAGCTGACTAGCTGCTCGCGATACAATCCCGTGGCCATTGCAGAATCAAAGTGCATTCAGATCACAGGAGTTTATGAGAAATCACGGATGCACCTACTGGGTTCTCAGCTGCAATTCCACAAGGCGTCGTTTCTATGGAAGACGGTGAACTACGTTTTCACCCAGCTCAAGGAAAATGAGGTTGTTTTCTAAAGCTTTACTGCGGCTGGCTTAGCTTGTAATTACTTAATTCGAGTCCGCAAATAGTCAAAGAAATACAGCAAAATACGGCATTTTCACATAAAACATTGTGTGGATTCATGCTAATGGCAAGAGATTGTTGAAAGAACTAATTTTTGCAGCAATGGAACAATAAAAAGCCATAAGGAAGCCATCCAAGTCTGACACAAAAATATTATTGCTGAACATGTATGACTGATGTCCATATCGTATATAAACACATATATGTAAAATCCTACTATTGTCCAGACACATTGGCACTAAATTAATGGCTTGCTTTCCACAAAGCCCGCCTTGCGGGATTAGCAGTTCCTCTATTCTGGGCACGCGAGTCTGCTCTGAACAGCCACGCGCACCAGCACATCCCTCATCAGAAAGGTGCGGATGCAGGATGCAAGACACTTTGAAAGCCAGGAAGAGGGATTAATCACTTGCTGCAGGGGAAATAGCCCAGACCCACTTCTACCCTTCCGTGCAGTCTCCAGGGCTCTTGGGTCCCAGAGGCTGACCCACCTGCTGCTTTGGCCAAAGGTACGGACTGGCCTCTGCCAACACCATCTTCACCTGTGGGCCCTGAAGTGTCCGGCAGCCACCTGGGCTCCTGAAACTCTTGTCTTTCAAATCCTTACTCCAACCCAAACATCAGACCTAGCTTAATTACAGCTAGGGCATACCTGAAATAAAGGAGGACTCCTCGGCCATCTACAGAGCTTCTCAGCACAGCGCTGGTAACTAAATGCGAGTTCAAAGCCCGCAGCACAGCAACCCGCTTTGCCAACGCCTGCCTGAAGGGAGCACCACCAGGTCTGCTCTGCACCCAGAGCACCCACACGGGGAATGCATTCTGAGCAGCCAGTGGACTGCAACAAGTCAGAGTTATTCTATTAACGAACGTAAGTGCAAACCGACATATTATTTGAAAGACATGGAAGATAACGAATGCAACTACATTATCAATGAATCGGACGTTAAAAGATTAAGTTTAGTTGATAAACATTCAATCTCCCTAAAATTATAAATAATAGTCAGTGTAAAGGATTTAAAGATTAAAAGCTAGAGTTTTTATTAATGTCTGCATTGATTTAAGATAGTCTCTATTGATGCCAAATAACTAAGAGATTACAGAAATAAAGGAATACCGACTTCAGCCCTATGACTTTTATTGAATAAAAGTATCTACACAATGCCTCTATCAGCCTAGATAAGATACATTGTAATATTTAACTGAATAGTTTTAGCAAATAACTTCTGGTTTGTTTCAGAATAATCTGCTTTCCCTAGAAATTATTTCCATAACTTTGAATTTAAACTGGATAAACATATGGAAATAATATTTTACATAACAAAAAATGGAAGCAGCATAACAAGATGCAATCTTGTCAGATGCGCATCTGCTCCATGTAAACCACTCCTCCACTCAGAAAACACCAAACTTATTGCGTCCTGATTAGGTTTTTAATGTACAAGGTCAGCAAAAAAGCAGTTCCAAGTTAGTTAATGAAAAGTGTCTCCTGTTTGCTGCAGACCGTTTCTCCGAGCCTTAGCTACTTGTGAAAAAGAAGCATTGACACAAAAAAAGTGTGGTACGAAAGAGAAAAAAGCCACATTAAAGTTGTAATTTGTCGATATTGAAATAAAATTTTAAAAACCTCACAAACATCATACACTAAATCAAGGTAAAATATAATTTAAATAAATACATCTTTCAAATTGATCTTTTCCTCTGAAATGGTCCAAAGCAGCTAGTCTTCAGTCTGGATTATTTGCCTACTGTGGATCTACCCGACAGTGACGCTGGTTTCGTGTCTTTGGCAGGGCACAACCAGCTGGCATCAGTCACTTCAACTCTGGTTTATTCCTACCACTTGGAAGTCAACAAATTTGGGCGGCTTGGTTCTTGCTCTACTTTTTCAATTTTTCTGTCTGACTAGAACCCTGAGGATGCAGCTTTACAAACGGGAAGATAACTCAGACAAATTATAGGAAGGCAGTTAGATGAGACAAAGCGTGAGTTTATTTGATAAATTGGACTAAAACATCGGGAATGGCTCAGCAATTATTCCATATTCACTTACTTCAAAGTCTCTTCCATTTTGCGAATTTTCTTTACAGCATCCTCTCTTTCTTTATCAAGATCATTCCGGATGCCATGAATCTACCATTTGAAGGAAAAGAATACCATAATTTTAGCTAAAACAAAGTCTGATTTAAAAAAAAGGTATTTTAAATTATAAATACTATTTATTTTGCATATTCCTTTTGCACTGACGTAGACAACCATCCATATATTTCTAAAATTACATAAAATGCAAAAATAAGGGTTAACAGAGAGATGACGTGTGAGAATAGAGCCAATAGAGATATTTTTCTTCTCAAAGCGAGAATAAAGAAAGAGCACCAATTACATAAAAAGAAACTAGACTTTCTTTGGATAAATACAGGAAAGCATATAGAAATCTGCCTAAAATAATGACACGTATTCTCTGTGGTGCAGAGCTCCTACTTACCAATTTGTGAACACACAATCAAAGTGAACTACTTTTTATCAATTCTTATAATAAAAATAGCAAACAATGACAGTAAATAACCTTACTTTCGAATAATACATACTCAAACAGTACCTAGCTGCGGGTAGATTACTCCTAAGAAAAGTGAAACTTTGGGGAAAAGTGGTTTACTTCTGATGAAGTCCTGACCCAGTGAAACCAAACCAGAGGGGTTCAATCATTATATAAAACTTTGTTTTTTCTGTTTTGCATCCAGACATTGAAAATGCCATGTGGAAATGCAAGGGTATGGCACTCTTTTATAAGTGTACAACTAACAAACCCACAAAAAGCACGCAGACACCTCTAAAATGACAGCTAATAATTATTATCCCATAGTAAACTGTGACCAAGTGCTGCTTATAATTCCGAGGGAATCCAGCAGAATAAGTCACCTGGCAGTCCTGTGGATGTGGCAAGAAGTCAATCCTAGCGTGACCCGAAAGCCTCTGCACCCTCGCACAACAGAGAAAAGCTGCCCCCGTCATCGCCCTGTCTCTTCCCCATCGCCTCTTACCGAGGTCAGCGTTAGCTTCCCCACGCAACTGCCATTACACCAGCCGATCCCCATCCACACATACCAGATCCACGTGTTTACAGAACTGAGACAGACCTCTCATGTAGATACCCTAAAGATATTCAGAGTTACAAAAAAACGAAGCCCTTTAATTCACCTCTAAATACTTCTATTTTTCCCACGGTATTTCAGTTACAATTTAAATTTGAAATACTATTTTAATTCCTATTAATGTTTAACCAGTGCAGAATGAAAATGCCAGCTTTCAAGACCTCACAAGGAACATATCCTAGCAATCTGAGAAATTGCTTCTGTCCCTGCAAAGTAATATATTCACAAAAAACATTGACCAAAAGCTGCAGCGACTCAGACCACGCAGCCGCTCACTCACTCCTCCCCTGCCCCCCAGAACGGCAGGGAGAAGATGCAGAAAAGGAGGGGGGGGGGAATATAACATGTGGGTTGAGATAAAGATAGTTTAATAGAAGAGAACAAGAATAATAATGGTAAAAGAATACACAAAAGGAGGTGATGCAACACAAGTTGCTCTCACCACCCAACGATCGCAGATCCCAGCCCCCCGGCCAGCCCCCGTTTGTTCGCTGCGCATGGTGTCTATGGTACGGAATATGCCCTTGGCCAGCTCGTCCTGCCCCNCAGCCGCTCACTCACTCCTCCCCTGCCCCCCAGAACGGCAGGGAGAAGATGCAGAAAAGGAGGGGGGGGGAATATAACATGTGGGTTGAGATAAAGATAGTTTAATAGAAGAGAACAAGAATAATAATGGTAAAAGAATACACAAAAGGAGGTGATGCAACACAAGTTGCTCTCACCACCCAACGATCGCAGATCCCAGCCCCCCGGCCAGCCCCCGTTTGTTCGCTGCGCATGGTGTCTATGGTACGGAATATGCCCTTGGCCAGCTCGTCCTGCCCCTGCTCCCTCTCAGCCTCTATGGGAAGCTGCAGAAGTCCTTGACTTACTATAAACATGACTTAGCAACAACTAAACGGTATGTGCTATCAACATTCTTCTCATACTAAACCCAAAACACAGCAGCTACTAGGAAGAACAGTAACGCTACCCCCGCTGAAACCAGGACACTCCCACGTCCTAAATTCACTAACCAGGAATAGACATTTTTATGAAAAATTCTTCTCTGGTACGTCTGGATCAAAAGAGGAAATCAGCTTCAGAATTCGGCAACCTCCCAGGCATGGTCCGAACCATGGGCTTTCATAATATTTTTTGCCAAAAGCAGATTAAGTACAAGAGTTCGTTTTGCTTTTGTTTGCTCAAGTAACTGTGCGCCAATGTGACCTACTAACCACGCTTTTCCGTGCTGGATGGGGAACACGGGAAATCCTTTATTCACCTACAATCATTTGCAATGTTACATGCTATTAAGTCACTACAATAAAGAAAAATGTGTTTTAATAAGTGTATAGTCCGAAGCACAAGAGTATAGTCCAAAGAAAAAACAAATTTAGAGATTCTCCACTGTAAGCAGTTCCGCGTAGGTGTTCGCCACATGGAAGTCCGAATACTTGGTTTGAAAGAGTCTCCAAACTGATGGGTTGTCTCTCAGAGTAAAGAAGGTATTGTCAAAGCTGGTAAAATTATATATATTTAGCAGCTGGCTCAAGAATGGCTCTCAGGAATAATCTGTCACTGTTCTTACACTTAGCTGAATGTTTGGAAAACAAGCAGCAGATTATTTATAAAACCAGGTGTTTCCTTTGCTTGTAAAACCATTTAGCCTAACTGGTTCCTGATTCAGCAGATAAGCGCATTTAGTCAAACAGTGACGTTTAGGGTTACTACCTATTATTTGTTTGATGTTTAAATACCCTAGCAGGCAATAGCCACTGTAGACTAATACAGATTATTAGATAATGGGTAGGTTCTTAAGTCAACAGATTGCACCAGAGACTTCCTGATTCCTTTCCTTGAAGGCAAGCTTGTTTTAGTATTTTATAAGCCAATCTAGGCATTTTATGGATTTATATCCATAGGTTGTTTACCTGTATTTTTCTCCTCCCTTCTCAAAGATTTGATTTCAAAAACACAGTAACACCAAAATTCATGAACAGGCAAACTGATGTAAAGTTATCTATTAAATAAAAGGGTCTACTTTCTTGCTGACTGATAGAGTTACAACTGCAGTGCCTGCGCTTACTGGTGTGGAGGGACTGCTGACAGGCTCTCAGCCCACGCTAAGGAGCATTCTCCCAAACGATCCTCAAACTTCATTCAAGATTCACACAGCCCAGGCACCGCTGCGGAAGCGTAATACGGGTGCCTCCACCTTACTGCCCAGAATCGTAAAGTTTAACGGCGTGGATGTGAGCCTTTTGATGGCATTTGGACTTGGTGCCTGCAAACATTACCAGCAACATTTAGTCTGTACTTATCTGCAGAGGAAGTGATGTATTGCAATAAACCAATGTCCACTACACTTCAATAGCTAGAAGATATGCAAATTATGCCAATATATTTTTATTTTGACCTGCAATGTTATTCCAACCCTAGGCTTTTCTTGAGGGCAACATTCATAAAAACCACGACTTGTCTAAAAAGACAAATGTAGGCTAGGATTAGACCAAAACATATTGGAATGAAAAAGTATTTGACTTCAAGGCAACAAGAGGCAATAACTCAAACCAAAAGCTCACTACAATTCACGTTGCAAATGCTTTTACCAAGTGACAAGTAGCTATGATCACAATTCATTACTTTATGTTATAAATTTGGAACATTTGGAAATGACATGTTTGAATAACACATTCTTTCAATTAAATAGGCATCGAATGCACCCTCTTACTAAACACTGCGTGAGTTGAACATATAATGTCACTAAAATGGAAGTTTAATTTGAAACCTATTGATGTTTGAAGTCTAAAAGAGTAGACAGTATTTGCAAAGTGCTCTAAGATGAAGTGTTTTTGATGAAAATTACATTTTTTAATTTAAGCTTCTGATGTAAAAACAGTGTATGTTGACAATATCTGGAGAACACACTCAAATCATGGAGAAGTATGGAATAAAGATATATTGGGGAAAAAGAGCACGGAAGAACACACGAACACTGACAACAGGCCAGGCTAAGTTCAATTTAGTTCATTATCTTTTCTCTAACAGCAGTTAACATCAGATGCCAACAAAAGAAGCGCATACGAACAGGACAGGCTTACAGCGGCACTTCTTTGGTAATGCTCTCCCAGCCTCCATCATTTGGCAACGGGTACCTCGAGTGAGAGGCGATACCTCTGTACTTTAACAGCTGTACTTAAAATCTTCCTTGAAATTGTCCAATTATTTTTCCAATCCATGAGAAACGCGTGAATTCCAAAATTTACTTATTTGGGGCTTTCAGGATTTAAACCGTTAGCTTCTGCACATCACAAAATTGGAAATGTGCATAAGATGTTATATGTTCCTGAAAACATTACCTGTTTTTCATATACACGCTCCAAGTGAAGTTTGTCCTGTTGAAGCTTGTATTCTTGATCCTGCAAAGGAAGAGATGTGTATTCTAAATAAACAAATCGCATTTTTCTTTCATTTAAAGCAGTCCTTAAACACACATACATTTACTATTTTATAGAACGGTCCCTAAAAATTAAATATCCACTTTATATCATCATTAAAAAAATCTTTTGACATACAAAAAAATCCAACCAACAGCAAAAATACCCACCCATAACAAAACTATCTCAAAAGTCATGTTTTCTAAAGAGAAACAGCAACTTGTTCTCCTGAGCTATAAAAATGCCATTCTGTACTACTGTGAAATGAAAGACACAGGAGGAAAAGTAGGTGCCAAAACACAAACAGGATTGATACACGATACGGACCTGGAACTTACTCTCCTGAGATGGGAGGATTAAATTTAAATATCTATGGGATGACAGAATATTAAACGGAACTGTTAAATAGGAACAAAAATAAAAACATTTTGAAACTTACTTATAAAATGTTTACAGTTTAGGAAACAAATGATATTTGTGATTCCTTGACGTCCTTGTCTATAATCCATAGATGCACAATTGTACTGTTTTAACATGTGAATTACAATAAGCTGTCAAAAAGTTCCTGTGAACTCTGCTTTTAGCCATAAAGTGATTTCTTTTAGTCATACTTTTTAAATTAACCTTTAAGCATAAGGCAACACTTGACATATTTCTATGAATAAAATACATACAAGGATGCGTGTTATATATAAGTGCTTTTCAGTACGGCTCTAAACATTCAAATCCCTGGAAAACGCAAAAAGGGCTGGTCGTGCTTGAGTAAGAAACGCAGGGCTCACCCTCAGCTCTTGCTGTCTTTGATTTTCTAAATCTTGTAACTGTTGTTTTAGTAGAGACACACTATGCTGCAATTCTTCAATCGCATCAGATGCCTGTAGGGATTTAACAGAAAAAGGAATTTTTGTGCTTTATTACTCATTAGCTCTACAGATACATCTTTTGCGTTTTTAAATTTATTTCCCAAAGGTGCCTGGAATTTGGAGAAAATTACCAACTTGAGGAAAAAAAAAAAACAAACCCACCTTCAGATACATCACTTCTATCCAGCTGGTGAACTTAGAAATGTAAACAAAACTACAGAAAAATAACTACTCAAAAAAAACCTTGGCACTAACAACTGAAAGAAAGAAAAATACCTTGTCAATTGAGTGAAGTATCATCAGAGCTCCTGGAACGCCAGAAAATAAATGCAAAAGACCCCATTTGTCCTATGGCTCTAAGGATTAGGAGATGGTATTTAAAACATGAGCCTTTTCTACAATTATTTACCTTGAAAATGATATTAAATATATACTATATATCTACCTATGCATGTCGGTAGATATCAACCTGATAGATGCTTTTACAGACACAACCCAGAATTACTACATTTTGGGTGGAATGTAAGCTTGCAGAATTTAAAAGTTATTTCTTAAAACACATAAATTTTTAACATAATGTCCGCATTAAGAGTCCTGCAAGACAGTTTATTTCTGGAAAAAATATTTTCCCTCATTGAGGAGGTCTTTCTTACCAAAACATTAAGTCTTTAAGTGTGCTGAGGTCCTCTGGTAGCTGGAATTTTTAAAAAAGCACAAACAAAACCAGCGTATTAATTGTGCCTTACCTGAATCAGCTATGGAAATACCACCTGTATGTTCACGTACACACCACCATTATCAGTCAACTTCAGATGATTTCTCAGTCAAATTTGGAAATTAAAAATTAAGTCACAATTTTTTTAAAACTTCCGCACATGAATAACTTAGGGAACCGAGCAGTTCCTTGGATCCATTCCTAAGCATTATATTTATATTGAGGAGACCACTTAAAAAATAAACAACATTTTAATGCTTATTATATGTGGAAGCATACCTTTGCTGCAGAGAGAGCGTGTTCCTGTTTTATAAAATTTACATCAACATCAAATTTACTTTGTAGTTGCTGGATGTTCTCCTCGTATTCCTGTATAACACGGTCCTTGTCTTTCTGAAGTAAGCTGTGCCTACGAGTAGTAAGCAAACAGGATATGGAAATTGCTTTCATATTTTGGCATCTTACCCGCTCAGTATCAATTCTGCAGAGTATGCAAGTCTGCCGGTACCATGTGCTCATTGTAACAGAACGAAATGCTTATAAATAATGCAAAGATAACGTACTCCTTAGGAGGGGCGTTTGGGTCAATTCCAAAATGAGTTTTACATCAATTAATACATTTTTGTGACGATTTTCTAATGCCGATTACCATTCACTGAGTTCTTGAAATAGAATGAATAGTGTTTGCTTTTAGAAATTCCATATTCTTCAATGTTAGAAACAGCAATCACTATTTAATTACCTTGCTTTCACTTCCTGAAGTTCAGTGCATACCGCCTGGTAACGTTGTTCTGCATCAGTCTTTTCTTGAGATAACTTTTGACGCTGTAAATTACTATTTTCAGCCTCAACAGTCAACTGCTGGACACGAGCCTCCAGTTTTTTGACCGTCTGGTTCTGAAAGAATGGGTCATTGTTGAGAAAACACCAGAATAAATTAGGTTATACCCCTGTTGTTATTCAGTAGCCTAGAGCAACAAGATTCTTTGGTGGTCCAGCGGCACAAGAGTTACAATAGCAAAGCTGTCATCAATCATGACAGTAAATTCTATGTTGCATATAAAAAAAAAAAAATAAGTAAATCTTCACAATACAGAAGTCCACTTCCCCCCCCAAAGTAACGTGTCTTCTCCCCTAAGCAATACAATACGTGCAATTCATTTCTAAACTACAAATATTTTAAAATGAGAGACAACAGATATTTCTATGGAAAACTGTAATGGATGATAATACACGTAAAGCATTTTTAGACCTTCCATTAACCAAAACAGTATCATCACTAGCAATACATACAACCTGCATGTGGGAAAGAGTATGTGAAGAAAAAAAACCTATATATACATAAAAAGATTTTACTGATCATTATGGTGAGGAGCAGCTATAAAAGTCAGCTAGAAAACATGTTAAACTGTAGAGCATCCAGTGAAATCTGTAGCTCTTTCACGCCAAAATATTCTTCTGAGTACTTTTAAGACCATCATATGTTTACAGACAAAAATACATATATATATCGAATTTCTAAACTGAACCAAAGAGCAATGCACTTAGGTTGCTAAAGAATTACAGATTTTAAACAACTGCCTTTTATGAGCACACTTTGGCAAAACCACAACCAAGGATGTAAACAATGAGATACAGTAATATCTGCTACAGATCTGGAGGATCTAAGAACAAGGTTATAATACAAATGCTACATGAACAGTCTGAATGCTATCTAGTTGTGTTTCGAATCAATTATCAAATATTAACGAAATAATTCATCAATCATCTTGTACAGTAAGTATGTCGTCTCCACTTTCTTACTGGAAAACAGAGGCACACAGAGAGGGAAAGTGTTGTACACGGAAAACAGCAAATCCATACCAGGACTGAGAGTGCACTCCTCAAGTCTCTGCTGCTACACCTTTCCCTAATCCACTTCTCCATATCATTTGCTTAATTACAGTGATTTCCTTTCAACAAATAACAAACATCTGTCAAAAGGTGTGTCTTTTTCCCAGAACTTCATCTCCTAATGGAAGCTATTTTAAAAGTGAGCAGAATGAGACCAGGCAGGTAGCACGTGACTACTCTACTATTTCCCGTTCTTCCTTATATTTATGTTAATTTGCACGGAAATGAGAGAAGAATTCCTCAGGAGGCTGGAGTCAAAAAATAAGACACAGCTGTCCTTCCAGGATGTACGTATCACAGTTATTTTTATATTAACAAAGGTCCAAAGATGAGAGAAGTGGAACAGTATTTTCACCCTCTGCTACAGTAAAATAAAATTCCAACTTCAGCCATCTCAAGTCAGTGCCCCAACTGTCACAGAATTCTTACGTGAGCCTGGAGCAATGCGAGAACCGCACTCAGCCAGAACGCTCCCCCCAACTTCACCAATTGCCTCGAGATATTTCATGAAGGTAGCACAGCAAACTGCCATCAGTGCAAAGCCAGCTGCACGCTACGGGGACATCTTTGGGGGGGTTGTTAGGGTTGGCTTGTTTGTTTCTTTTTAAAGAACAACAAAAAAAGAAAGGGGGGGGCGGGGGGAAGTCGTACCTAACGTATCACGAAATATCATAATTCCTCCCTGGCCCCCCACCCCTCAGGGAGGTTAATTCTTGTTCTATGGTATTAGTTAAATTGTTCAGCCAGCTTCGCTTGCTAACAGCAATGCCATTCTTGACAACATGAAACGCTGAACAAGAAAACTCTGAAATACCAACCAAAAAATAACAAAAATCAGGAGAGAGAAAGAAAGAGAAAGAGAAAAAAAGACAACTAATTTCCAGTGACAGTCTAGTCTTTCATCTTAAGCCCTGCCTTGAACTCTACTGTGTTTAATTATTAAATCAGAAGCTGCTCAGCAAGATCTGTCTACTTTTGATGGTTCTTAAATTCAATCTTGCTGACAGACTGTGTCCATTTTTCTCTGTATTTACTGTTACCTATGACATGATCTGAATGCTAATTTTTAAATTCAACATTCATTAATAAAGGAATAAATTTTGCTTGACATTGTCTTTTTGCTCATTCGGTTTTCTTTATACCTCATCCTTATAAAAAGTACAGGATGCTTTCTTGAGGATACTTGTTATTTTTTGCTTTTTACATCATTTATATAGCAGGCTCAAAACCCAGATTATACCTCCTTACATGCTTCTAATTATTCTAGGTAAGAATACAATAAATTGGAATGATACAGTTATTACTTTACAAATCCTTTTTATTTGATCTTTAATCTAACAGAAGCATTTGATCATTTGAAGAGGATGTGGGTAAGAAGTCGTGTGCATCTGTGAAAATAGATGTACTATATAAATTCCTTTCTATAGTGTACAAACCTATAGAGGCAAAAGTTCTGCTAACTTGAATCAAAACCAGCGAGGAATCCTAGAAGCAGCCCTTCGCCACAAATATACACCTGTGTAATATTCATTGAAGGGCTGAACTTCACGGAATTTTATCCAGGGGGAAGACCCCTTGGTTGGACTGGTTGCCAGGACACTGTTCTCTCCCAAGACAGAACAACTGCACTGCACTACCAAAAACACGTCTCAGTTCAACAGTATTTATGTACGCTTTTGCACAAATGCGTGATGTTTGAATACCGCACAAGACACTTGGTCTCGTGACAGATTTACAAAAAACTTACAGTTGACTTTATCTGTTCCAAATAATCTTCCTCCATTTTGCCAAGACGCGCATTGGTGTCCTCAAGCAGTTCCTGCATATCTTCCGTGTGCTTCTTCCGAATATTGAACTTCTCCTTCTCCATCTCAGCCACAGCATTGTGAAGCTGCATCACAAAAATGTTACCGAATAATAAATGGCATAGAAAACTAGCATTTATAAGTATTATATTAGTATAGTATATAAACAGAACAACAAGCACAGGCCACACTTCTGTCCTCTATAATAAAACTATATTGTTGTCTCACTAAATAGGTCTACTGTGACTCTGGAAAGCGGTAATTTAGAAGTGTTTTCCCCTCTTTTACTCTTCTGATTCTCTCCCCCACCCCAGCTGGGGGGAGTGAGTGAACAGCTGGGGTTAAACCATGACAAGAAGTAATTTAAAAACGTACAGAGGGCACAACTTACCTGTACTGAACACTAAAACGCATACAAATATTTGCCATTCTCGCTATTCTATTTGTTTACATCTTTAACTGAACACCCATGACCGTTGCACAAAATTAATGAATTTCTATCAGAGAAGCACTAATACTCTCTCCAGACACTTACACTGCCAGTTTATCTGCCTCTCAGTTTGTAAGAAGCTGGAGAGCCTTGACTATCTACTTGTCTAATAAAAGGATTATTTCTGTCATTACTAACCCTTGATTTATAGTCTAAAGGCCAGTGGCCTCCCTTTCTAGTTAAGGGGCCTCAAAACTAAATTTTCCATCTATACAACAGTGAAGAATAATGCCATATCAAATTAGCATACGAAACGTGTATGGCGTATTGGTTGTATAACAGCTATTATGTACTTCTCAGGTTTCTAACAAATGCATTTCATGGCTGACAGAGAAAGCTACGATATATAAAATAAAAGCATCATTCTAAACACGCTGCTAAAATCAGGTTCATTTGCACAAGTATAGATTTTTCTCTTCAACATACAGTCTGGCAAAATCACGGAGGTGTCTGTGAATCTGGACCATTATCTAACAGACTTCAACAGTGTGCAGTAACTTAACGTAAAATTTTTCATCCAAAAGATAAGAACGCTAATAAGTTGTTATAAGTATCATGTATATACTGTGTTCAGAAGATCTGCTAAATTTGTGATACTTTTAGAAATAAACTGGGAAAATAAACAAATCAATATTTAATCTCCAGGTACATAAGATATACCTAAACCAAGAATTCCGGGAACGTCTCTACCTCCCGTACAACAGACTATAGTAACGTTTGCGTTACTGTCAGCAACACCTATTCAAATGACCTGCACGTATTCAAAGGAAGAAGTACACAGACCTAACAGCATATAAAGTTATAAAAATATTGCACTATTAACTTCTACTATATTTCCATCATACTTCCCGTTATCCACTTTTTTCCATAAAATACATGCCCCTATTTCACTTCTATAATTTCATTAAGTTAAAATTAATATTAGCATTTTTAATTTGCCTTCTTGTTGGCACACTGGTGTCACTGATGACAATTAGAGCTATAGGAACAGCTCTTGCTAGGTAAAATAATGCTTCTCTAAAAAAAAAAAAAACAAAAAAACAAAAAAAACCACCTAACACTGAAACCTCAAGGTTTTAAGCACAAAGGACAAGATTTATGATTTATCTCTTACAAGACAAGAATTAAAACCAACATCACTTCCAGATGCAGGGCTGCAAAAAAATTAAGTTAATCAGCATACATCATCTATGAAGGGAGGTGGGTTTGCCCTTTTTGTGACCCTCCCTCTCCTGAGAGGGGTAAGCAAGATAAATACTGACAATAATCTGGGCAAAGGTGAAGCTGCCGTGCAACAAACATGCTTTTCTCTCTGCTTTGCTGCTGCCTTGAGTCTAACAATAAATAAAAATACATTGAAGAATTCATGACTCAATGCAAAAATAATAGTTCAAAGGAATCACCGTGGCAGCAGGTAGCAGCAGGTTTACCAAGATTAAAATTCCATGTCAGGTCAACCAGAAATAAACACTTCCCTAATACATCCAGAGACTTGCCAAGAGGCGCAGATGAANTACATTTGGGTTTTTTAAGTGACAAAATGTATTATCCGAGATATACACTGAAGGAGCCTTTCAAAGAGAGCAAGTATTATTCGTTACCCTTTTCTCCCACTCGTTGTTCAAGGTGTCATTGCTTTGCTCACACATCTTCTTCAGCTCCACGATCTGCTTCTCTTTTGCTTCTCTGATGACTTGTGACTCACGAACAAGGGTCTGAACTGTCAAAAAATGGGAAAATAAACAACCATTCACGAGATACCTTCGGGATTTTACAGGGTTAGCCACACACGCAAGCCAATTACATCACTTTTCCAATTGACCTGGCTTTCTGATGGTTTTTAGCTTAATGCACTTAGATTCTGTCTCACTAAAATATTACAAGGTGTCCTCTCTTCTCTACTTTCTTTACAAAATATTTCATAGTGAGTTTTCCTTACTCAAGCAGTAACTATACGTCAACAAAATTCTGTACAACCTAAAGAAAACAGGCATTTTTAACCTGATTTTATGTGCGTCTTTAGGAGAAAAGGTTCTCATGAAGACTGAATGCTCAAGATACAAAAGGAAATTAAGGTCCCCAACTTAAATTGTAAATGATTGTGTCACGAATTCACAGTCTGACAAATAAAGCAGGTAGAAATTCACTTTTCAAAAGTGACTGATGATTTTCACTATCCGGCAAGAGTGGAGGTGACACTAACACAACCCGTTACAGCTGAGCGCGACCACCAGCCCGCCAACAGAAGCACCAGATCCCTGGCTGGAATTTACTTTCCCAAGGAGCAGGAAACAATATACATGGAACTCTCTCCCTTTTTGTACGTAGATTACCAAACTTGTGTATTATTTTACATTGTGGTTTAGTCGAAAGTGTAAATGGACTCCAAGGAATTCTAAGAGAAACTAACATTCAGAAACTGCTGACAAGCCGTGCTCAGGCCAAGTTTTGTACTTAAGACATATTTAAGATGACTACCCGTGTTTGAAATCTCTTGCCGCAATAGTCCTAAATAATACATTGTGGTTTGACTAAAATGTACCGAATGTATAAATAAATTAACCTTGAGCCAGAGATTTGAAAAAGTTTGAAATAAGCGGTCAAATACTTCACTATCATCAAAGAAACTTTTTTTGGTGACGCTCATAAAACCTGTAAGTATTAAATAGAACAAGATCGCGCTGCCTCTTGGAAAATTTGGTTTGGAAACTGTACAGCAACGACTACTGGACAAGCCTCTAAAAATCTAAAGGCAAAAATCAGGTCAAGACCTGCAAAGGAAGTGTAAAGGAACACATAAGCCCATAGCCACGAGAAGGATGCAGTGCAGTACCACCAAGCAGAAAACCACAGCCGCGAACATAAAAATCACCTTTTTTCTCCAGTTTTCTAATTGCCTCCTCAGCTTCATTTTGTTTGTTTTTGTAGAGGGACTTCAATGCCTCTATTTCATCATTCTTTCTATCCAAAATCTGTAGAGAAAATTCACAGTACTTTAACAAAAGTCCAAAACCCCAAAACTACAATTGGTGCACAAAATAAAACACACCGCTCTCCTCAAAGGGGCTGCTTTCCAGAAGTGCTTAGGTCATGCAGGACCAAACAATTAAATCTAAGTAATTTTCACAGGTAAGACTGACAAATCATAAACGAAGGTTTGATTTAGATAAATATAGACAGTAGATTACAAAGGAGTTTCATGTTTTAGGAGGGTCTTTTTGTTTTCTTTTAAACGGGCAAATCCAACGTTGCTTTTGTTGAGTTTGGAAGTTTTGTGGTGCTACTACCGCAAATAGAAAGGATTTGTTTCCCTTCTCATATTTATGTTGCCTAATACTATTTAAAAGCATCTAAAATTCTGCACAGGTTTAAGACAGACGTAAATAATTGGTGAACTTCATTACACCCTTTTGTACTTCACCAATTGCAACTCTTTGCACGTGTTCCAGAAACAACGGGTTGGAATAGAGCGAGTGCATGAGGTGTAACTACATTCACATCTCTGTGCTGTGCATGCTGATTTTGGAAACCAATGCTCGAATATTTGCACACTTTGAGATAGTATTTTAATCTAAACTTGGTGTTTAGGATAAACATTAAAGTTACAGAAATTTTATAACAGTGCCCCAAATCTCTCATCAAGCGGAAGCTTTCATCTTAAAACAATATTACTCCATCTGCATTAAACCGTTTGCGTCTTTAGAGATTAATATGACACTATTTAACCTTTTCTAAACTATCCGACATTATTAAACAACTTCAAAAGACGTAATTCTAACATCAGTTAGAAAAGGATGACAACTCAGGGATGAGAAAGCATTTAAACTATTCCTTATTCTCACAAAGCTGTTTCCTTTAGACTCCCAGCTTTGCTAACTAGTTATGCGGGCAGACTTTGAGAGCAGATGAGCCAAATATGCACCTGACCAAATATTAACATCCTTTCAGGAGGCTTTGATGTGTCGTGGTGTTGTGTCAACGAACTTCCTCCAAGACTGTGACTCAGTCTTAAGAAACCAAAACCAGAGGTGCTCAGTAACGCAAAGCTCACACTAGGATAAGTCACGACGATCCTGACGCTGAGCGTTTAACTCCCATTACGCTCCTGGGATCGGAGAGCGTCAGAAGGCACTTAGGACCTCGCAGAATTTGACCCCACATGTTTAAAACACGGTATTGAAAGTAGCAGTGTGGTCTTTGACAGTCTTTTTGTAATCTTTCCAAAAGTGGTGTTATGCAGCACAATAAAGACAAATCCAACAACCCAAAGGAAATATATCTGGTGTCATTTTATTGCTGTGAAGAATTAAAAGCCACATATAGCTTTAACAATGCAATAACATAAATAACGAAGTGTTTATTGACCAGCCAGTGCTTTAAGATACAGTGTCAAAACAGAGACGTGAGAACAAGCACTACTGTCGTATTAGTAGGAACGTGTGTGATATACTTGCAGATTTTCCTACTGTTTTCTTGCATTTTGTCCATAAACATTTGTTTTAAGTATATTTGCTGACATTTTTCTATAACAGGAGTGCTTCCTCTCTAAAAGAAAAATCCCAAGATTATGATTTCATCAGCATATGAATCCACAGAAGCTGTTAGGCGGGTAAAATAGCTCGTCTTGTTCAAATAAACACATCATTTTGTATTTTCATCTGCTTTCTGCAAGTGTTTTTCCGTTCCTAAGTTTGTCACCATAGAATATTCTGCATTCCTATCAGCTTGTACAAACCGTTACCTACATCTTACTTTAAAGGAATATTAACTGCAATCATGAAGTTAAAGTACAACTGCAAATTATTTATTTTAATCAGACTCCATTATTTTGTTTTATGTACCATCTTTGGAAAAAAAAAATACAAACACTTCTTACCTTTTGAACATCAGTATCATGCTTCTGCTGTAACTTCAGTTTTTCTTCATGAAATTTACCTTCTGCTATTTTCATTTTCATGTCCAGCTTTAAAAACAAAATAAAACACATACATAACTTACTTAAAGAATAAATTACACTAATGACCTTTGCATAATTTTTAAATTATTCATTTATGTCTTTGAGAAAGCAATGGGAAGACACTAGCAAATAATTGCTACAAAAAAAAAAATCTATATTCAGTTTGTCAGTGTTTTCATATTCATTTTGTAAAACTGTTAGAAAAGAACTCAACCAAAAATATTTATTTAGAAAATGAATTTGTAAGATGTTTTAGTTGGCAATAAAAACAACCGCTACTGCCCAGAAAAAGCTATCATCCTTTATTTAAATAAACACTTAAAAAAGAAACTTTTAATATTCCTGTTAACAGACCAAGTATGGTAAACTCGCTTTTATTCTTTAGGCAGGTGTTACATTTACACAAAGAATGTCCTTTAGTCCAGATGCGTGTTTATTTTTGTTTGTTTCCTATTATTCAGAGATTTCACATCATAAACACATTTCCTTTTAAAGCTTACTTATAATGGGATTAAGGATATTGCTGCTGAATTTGATTGCTAAAATACATTTCCTGCTTCTGCTGGTGTTTGTTCAAAGTAGCGTACTTGAACCCTTCCGACACAATAGCACGTTCCACTGCTTATAGTCCAAGTTTTCATCTTAAAAGTATTTTTAAGTCTCTTGCATAGTTTCACTACGCCATTAAAAACTGTCTTCAGGACTCTACCAATACGAAAGGTGTTTTGTGTTTCTTAGGGTTTTCTAAAAACCAGACGTGACCCCTCGAGTTCAGATTCAGGCTATTCCTCTTCTACATTTAAACATTTCCACTGTTCAGAAAGCAAAGCAGACAGAAACGTTTCCCCAGAGCGACAGATCCAAACGACCTCCCCCTCACTTCAGAAAGGGATGACCAAAACCCTTGGAGTGTGAGTACCAACATCTCACCAGAAGATGTCTTTTAGCATTCTGTTGGCAACAGAAAAATTTGTATTTGCCTTTTGGATGCTCAAAGAGCCCGTGGTGCTGGGGTCCACCCACCCTGGAGCCGGGCACTGGGCTCCCACCACCATCTAGTTACTTTCAGTTCTCAGGTTGTTGTTTAGCTCAACTAAGAACCCGACTTCTAACCCCCTCAACCGAGAAACGCTAAAGCAACAAGCATTATTCATTCTGCCTTTGTTTTTATTCCTTTGACTTATCAAAAGTAGTTATTCAGGCATGAATCTTTATCTAACATATTCAAACAATAAACACATTGCAAATTATTAATTTCTTTTATATGTTTACTTTGTATTATATGTTTCTGTTTATTGTGACGTGAAAATGTCACTACGTTATTGCGACTTGAAAACGTGAGCTACAAAAATTTAAGTCAAGTCAAAAAGGCAATATTAGGAATAAATTCTGTACCCTGAGGGGGGTGAGCCCCTGGCCCAGGGTGCCCAGAGAAGCTGTGGCTGCCCCATCCCTGGAGGGGTTCAAGGCCAGGTTGGACGGGGCTTGGAGCCACCTGGGCTGGTGGGAGGTGTCCCTGCCCAGGGCAGGGGGGTGGCACTGGGTGGGCTTTAAGGTCCCTTCCAACCCAAACCATTCTATGATAAGACTCCTCAAGAACTAAAACCAGAAGAAACAAGAGCAGCAAATCCTTTCAGTTTCCAGACTCCACATCCACTGATACCCAAAGTACACGCCTGCTTCGTACAGCACATAGAAAGGGGCTACCTGCCTCCCAAGGCTAAATAGGAACATAGTCTTATGCAAATTATCAGGGGGTGGGGATTAGATTGACAATTAATCCAAAGAAAACAGATATTCTCAGCTGTCAGTCATCTCTTATCATCCAAAAATAAGCATCATGATAAACATGCATGTTATATTCATAAACTATACACATATGTATATATGAAAAGAAATATATGCATAAGTCCCTCCAAAGTAGTGACATTATAGAAGAAAATCTTGGTACTACGTGATAAATAATTATTGACTTAAAAAAAAAAAAAAAAAGAGCACAGTAATCCACTTCCAGATAGACAGTTTGTGAATATTTCATAAGTAAATACGAGGTCTTGTAAAAACAGCGATACTAGAAACTAAACATGAAAGAGGCTCCAATCTACTTGAATTACATTAAAAGCTTATGAATTACTGATGTACAGCTATTGCACTTGCATAGCTATTAAACCCGCACAAACACATTACATTTAAAAATCATTAATAAAGTGAGAATGTTGTGGCTGATGTAAATCAATCCTTAGTGGTTTGCATCAGCTGAGATCTGGTCTACGTTTTATTATTCTGGAAGTTGAAAAACCATAAAAATAAGTCAAACTCTAAAATTCGTCTTGAATTAAATGCGGATATATATTTTCTAGTGATGGTGATTGTTCTAAGCCACGTGGCTGTTTTCCCCCAGGTTGACAGCAGAAATTCCTGTACTTGAAGTTGGCACCCCCTCCTTGTCGTTAATCTTCCACTTAACACCGTTCCTGCACTTGCACGAGTTCTCATCAATTTTAGTACCTTAATGCATTGCACTACTTCCAGTAGAACAGGTCTCCCCTAAACTTTCCCCAATTTTTGGGACTACTTTCCAAACAGGGTTGACAGCTTTGCCTTAAGAGAGCTAGTTGCAGTCAAACAACAAATTTGAAAAATGTGTCCAAGATACAGAACTCAGCTCTTGATGAAGGCAAGCACTGTAATAACAAAGCATTACTTTTTCTTTGAATACTAAAAAAAAGAAAGTTTTTTTCAAATGTCTCACTTGAAAAAGCCCAAAGACCAACGTCTCATCAGTTGAGGGCTGAAAAGGTGACACCTTCACCTCAAGGTCCCTGATTTCTATAAGCTTACAATGAAATTCTGAAGTTCCAGCACTCCAGACGTTTTCCTGCCCTGTCTCTTTCGTCCACAACTCACGGAATTTTGCCCCTTTGGGACCTACTATAGAAATAAATGTGAGGAGCCCCATATTAAAGCATTTGAAATTCAATAGTTGATGGACACGTGGAGTTTCCAGAAAACAAACAAACAAAAAAAAAAAGAGGAGAGCTGTATTTGTAATGAATAACTGATAAAAAATAAAATAAAAAGTCTCCAACAATACTTAAATTTTATAATGGTCCATAGTTCCAAGACACATACATGTCTTCATCACAACTTCTGGAAGTGTTAATTTGAGCATTTGCTGTAATAATAAAGATATATTGGTTTAAAAATCCTACACTCACAATTTTTTTTCTGTGGAAAACTGCTGGAACAGCCAGAAAGCATAATGACAACAGAAGAGTGTTCTACAGCAAAGCTCAGAGTACTGCTTTCATTTATAAATCAGCCTTTTGACCCACCCTTGTGTAAGGCAGACTTCATCTCACTCCATACGTAGATAAAAAACAATTGAGTCACATAAGCACATTTTAAGAAGTGATCTCATTGAGGTTGAAGCAAACGGGCTCATCCCTTCTCAACTGAGAGTGAAACTTCTCCCCTTCCATTTCAACGTTTAAACACGCTAGCAAATACTAATTTCAGTAAAGGAGTACCTTTCAAATTAAAACCATACCAACCTGAGTCAGCCACCTATCTGTAGTTACCAAATGTCAAACCTCATTTGCTAAGTTACTCTCAGTTTCCTGTGGGTGCTACTCTCCTGTAAAGCGTCCTTTGCGCTTCAGCTTTGCTTTATTAAACACACACTGAGAAACAAAATAACCCAGAACAGTATCAAAGACCTTTATAAGTTTTAGAGAAAACAGGTAAAAACAACTTAGAAAAGTCATTCACCTTGTTAGAAGCAATTAACTGTGCTCGTGCTCATCAGTTTTAATACCTTTTATTGCCAGTTAATAGGCAGCAGAGAGCATGAAATTTATGGCATATAACCACTCAGTCAAA
>VXBH01001376.1:181352-212640 GCA_013400035.1 Rynchops niger | reverse complement strand
AAAAAAAAAAAGCACAGATATTTAGCTATAGCTGAGAAATTTGCAACTATGTATGAAATGCAGCCATGGCTGTTGCCTGAACATCATTCCTTTGGATTTCTGTCATTGTTTATTCTCCTCACAAAGAGTATGAGGCAATTAAACCCTAAGGCCATGTAAACACCACTGATGTCAAACATCTGTGCTGCCCCTGTTATTTACAGCCACGGAGGGTGGTATCAACAGAACTGCTTTTATGTGCCTAGTCACACTTTCTTCCTAATTTAAAAAAACAAACCACCACCAAAACCAGCAGTTACCTGAAAATAGGGTTTCATCGTACCACTGTCCTATACTTTCATAGCACAGGTTAGGTGCTACAAAAATTTAAATTATAACTGTCAAACCAATAAAGTCTAATCTGCAACACTCATAAATCTTTGTCAAAAAAAGGTGATATGTCAGTTTTTCATGACAGAAGACAAACATTCATCTTGTCACCATTTACAAAAATTTGTAGAAATATTTAAATACCTGATTTAAAAGTAAATCAGTAAGTAGACTAACAAAATTAATCTGAGGCTGTAGTTCAGAGATAGCTTTGAACTACTGATCACTGTTCACTTGCCTTTATTACAGGGATCACCCTTAGGCCAGAGGTGGCATCTTGAAGGTTTAACATTGATCGGAGATTTTTTTTTTTGGATATTTGACAAAACAGTACTTGTTTGCTTGCCAGATTTTTTTCTAAGTCCATGAATATATGGGGGAGGGAGGGAGGGAGGAAGGGGGAGGAGGTTGTAAACAATAAATGAGAACTTCAAAGTAAGAACTAACAATGTAGAACAATGACTTGTATATCCTACAATATACGACAAAACTTATTTGTCTTGGTGTTATGCAGCTGCTAAAAGAAATCAGCGCACAATACAAAGCTTTGATATTTTTATAGAAGAAAAAGGTTTCTTACAAAGAAAAAAAAACAAACAACAAAACCACAAAACAAAACCAAAACCAACAAACAACCAGAACTTTCTACCCAATCGTGTTTACTCAATTTTCACATCCAGGGTTAAAAAAAATAAATATTGATAATTTATACAGTGTTTTCAACTATGTAGGCAGGCCAAGGAAGGAGATACTGTACTTGCAAAACATTTGAGATTTATATTATATAAAGACATGCTGTCTTCAGACAAAAGTAATTTGGAACAGTGTATCTCACATCACAATTAACAAGCTATCTTATTTCATTGTGTTATCTCCTAATCTTACAGGGTACCCTCAAAAATTGTTACGAGTAGCTTTGAGGTGTATTAATACTTACAACATTTAGAGCAACTTCAGAGGCAGAATAAGCAGCTAAATATCTAAAAGAAAAATTATTTGTACAGAAATTTCTGCAATAAATATAAAATATAATCGTATTGGGTCTAATCTTCCATTTTCTGCTGAAGAGAACTGCTAAAAAGCTTACGCTGAGTCTACAGCATGTGGAAAAAATACTGTTCTTTTCCAGCTTCGTTGCATTCAGATGTCTGTAACCAGCACACTTGTCACGACATATAACTTAGTATTGCATTTTATATTTAATAAGCCGATTCTAGCCCCTTGCTCAAATAATTCTGAAGATCAGTATCTACTCTTGAAGTGTTTTTAGCTGAAGAGAGTTGCACTATAGTATGAAAAGCAAGTGGGAAGGGTAAAAGGTATAAGATGTATACAGAAATACACCTCACGTTTAACACACTGATGGGTGTGGTGATCACATTCCCGTCTCATAACAGCCATGAGTTGGAAAATCTTTGCAATTAGAACAGGCAAAGTGCATTAGGAGAGAAGACTCGCTGCTGTTCTGGGTCTATACCAAAGTGAAATGTGAACATCATGGCCAAAACATCCAATATGACCAACAGGTCTCAAAAGCGCAAACAGATTTGATCTCCTTGGTATTCAAGGAGCACAGTGGACAGGAGAGTTTCGTGATCTTTACTCAAAGTCTAAAAGACAGGCAAGAGGAAAAATTATTTTTTGGAAGAGTTAAGTCAGACCCTCAAGCCTGTCTTGTTCGCTTAAAGTACTTAGAATAAACTTTTCCCAGAAATAACAGGTGAAGACTCGAACAAAACACAAGACAGGCCTGATGTGGACGACCTTGCGTGTAACAGTTCACCACCAAACTCCAGGAAGGCTTAAAACCAGGGGAAGGTTTAAGCTGTGCCAACATAAAGCAATGTAAGTCCACAGACAAGCTTGCAGCCCTACCAAAACTCCTTACACACCAATAAGGATGAACGTTTTGTTGAGGGGAAAAAAAAAAAAAAAAGCAAGCGCTGTGGAGAAGTTTGCTTTTCTTCCCAGGGTAAGATTTCAAGAGTTGTGGGTAGAGAAGCAGTACCTGCTGCATCTCCCTGAGGTTCAGCTTGGTTCCCGTGATAAATGGGGTTCTATACCATAGAGGAGGACTATCTTGAGTCTTTGCCACAAAGGATTTTTATGATATGCAAAGGAGATCCTTTTAAGTATCAAGAGTCATTGTTTCTCACTGTTTCAGATGCAGACAGTTCCCAAAAATGTCTTGGGAGGGGCAGGGGGTGGGGATGGTGGCACGTACTTTTGCACCTAGCTGTTTTCACTTGATTGAAATTTCCGAGGCTCTATCAGACTTTAAGAACAAATCCTATAAATTAAAGGAAGTCATAAATACTACTTTTCCTAGTGGAACATTACACACAACAAAAGCAGGTTTTCCATCTGGGATTCACATTAACGTTGGGCTTTTTTCCTTGTTTGTGTGTGGTGGTTTGGGCCGGACTGGCCACTGAGAGGAGTGACGGTGTAACACAGAAATTTTCCAAAAATAAAATAAATTCATAACTACGTTTTGAAATGGCAGACACATTAACCACTCCAAATTCTGCATTGAATACCATCAATATTTTTATCCGATGCAATGCCTAAGGTGAAATAAGTGTCTTGTAAAGTCTCTGTTGCAAAGAGCTTAGAGCCTGGACAAACCAGAGACAGACTGAAAGAAAAGAAGTATCAAACAAGTGAAAGATGCAAGCCAGAAATTAGAGTGTAAAAAGACCCTTTATAAACATGGCATTTTGCCCAGATTCAAAGGTCCCTCCACAAAAGTCTGTGTTTATGATCTGGACTATATTATTTGACCTAACAAACATTTATACTTCTCTCCACATATCTAACCTTCTTTGTATCTTTACTCTTTAAAAACACTACAGCTGCTACTTCCAGTTGTAATATTTTTACAGTGTACTCTTTGAAAAGAAATTAGATATTGATTTAAGTAAAAAATTAATATGACATTGCCCTATTTTTACAGCCACTAAAAATTAAAAGCTTTGTCCTAAATTAAATTATACCAGCTTTCCCTCGTCAAGAAAAGTCTGACTTTTTAAATGACACTGAACATTAATACACATTTGCTGTATACTGAAAAATAATTGAATGGACAATTGTTCTTATTCATATGTAAATGTCATCAGTCTCTTTCAAGAGACAACAATGTATTTTTCATAGATTTCCAAGTCGGGGGTGGTGGGAGCAGGGAGAAAAGCACACAGCTTTGTATCCCAACAACTGTAATAACTTGAAATAGTATTTTTACTCAATTGGATGTTTTATACAGCTAATAAACATAACACGCGTATCAGCACTACAGCACATCATATTACTTAACAGCGTAATTCAGAGTGCAAGCGTCCCGCTTCCCTACGTAACAAGCATGTCTGCCGCTTGTAGTAGAGACTCTGACATCAGTAAGTACCAAAAAAAGTTCAAAATATGTGAAAAAATTGTGAAAACTGATACATGGCAATAACTTATTAGATGCAATTTCATAAAAGAGAGCTCAAAAATGCAACGCACTGCATCTTCCATTGCCAGCACTGAAAACAACCCAGTTGAACCTTGTGAACATGCAGAAATCATCCTGACTTCAAAGGGAGGTCGTAAAATCTGAATGCCATAAAATAGTAGATACTACTTGAAAACTTCATACAATTCTGCGTAGTGCCAAGTCCAGTGAAGTAGATGAGTCTGCATACACTGAGTCGACATCGCTTACTTTCTTCCCCAGTGTTATTCCTTATTTTTAATATTTTGTATTTCAGCAGGTACTGAACTTTTTACGCTCATTTCAGGACCTCCTAAAGCAGTCGTTAAAATTGCACTTTTACGTTTATTCACATGTAGCAAGAAGAGTGTATAGTTCCCACTTTTTCTAGTCAATGTCTTTTCTCCCTTAAAAAGCAGGAGCTACGCATGTAAAAAAATAAAATATCAGACTTTAAAAAAAAAAAAAAAAAAGAAAAAAAAAGAAAAAGGGAGAGACACTTTGAGGTAGAGATTAATCATGCAGCAAAAGATTAATTCCCAGCTGCTTGGCAACCATCTGGACATTCTACTGGTTAAAACACTAGTTTGAATTGCTAACCTACCTCTTTGATCTTTTCTCAATGTCTCCAGCCCATATGTGCAATAATTAAAGACATAGTTCACAAACTATTGCAAAAAAAATAAATAAATAACTGTACACGTACATATATATCTCCATGACCAGACCAATTAGTATTAGGAATTATAAATCACAAGTCAGTTTATGAAAACATGTCTCATCCTGACATACGCTGTATGTCTCACACCAGTCTAGCAATAAAATAAGGTTTGGGGTTTATTGCATTACATTCTGAAGAGTTATCAAAGCGAGACAGGATGCGATTTCCTCACGTGGAAGACAATGGACATCTTGCATATGTTCTTAGGAACAAGACATTAATCAGCCAGGAATCATGTTAACAGAAGTCAAGATTGCTCCGTTTTTAAACATGAACTAACAGATTACTATTCAGAATGGTTACTGGGTGGTGAGAATCAGTTTACAACTGAATTCTCAATATAAATCTGACACTGCATTCAAAATAGACATCGGGTTCGTGGATAAAGGAGACAATTCAAATGAACCAGAGAATTTTCAACGTCACAATACACGTTTCTTGGAATAATTTTAAGGGGAATTAAACAGTATTTTCAGAGCCAAGTTGTCACAAGAGAAAAGCTACAGAAAAGTAAAAATCAAGATGAAAGCAATAATTACGTCCTATCTGCCTTTTTGCATTTTCTTGCCCCTTCTTACGGGCCACGCTTGTGTTAACAGAATTCAACATGCATTCCCATATTTTAACAAGAATATTCACCAGCATTAAAAACCTTAACAATTTTTACCCCTTGGAAGACAGCAAGACATTTATGAGCAGACGTTGACTCGGACAGTTCTGGATGAACAGGACAACAAAAGAAGGGGAAAAATGAAGGAAGAGAAGTGGAATAAAGAACAGAAGGACCAGAAAAAAAAAGATTGCAACACACGAAACTCCAGTTATTGCAAGATTCAAGCTTTGGGCCCACCTACAGATGCCTGTGCAACTCAAATGCTTTCAGGAAGTCCATCAATAACATTATCCTCATAGGTATTAATAAATACCTCTCAGCTCAAAAAGCGTAAACAAGATCACCAGCACCATTACGTGCTTAAGTAGGTTCCTTTAGCCATATTCAGCTCTCCCAGTTCCATGCACACGTGTATCTGCATCCATCTGCCAAGTAGATTTAAACTCTAGAGACACACATACACATGAGCACACAAACACTTTTATTTCATTATAACAGACAAGAGAACAATACTGATGTATTTTGTTACCATTCTTGGAAGACGCGAAGAAATTATCTACGTTCAATGAGGAAAAAATATCAAATCCATGATGTAGCTACAAGTACAATGATGTTAATTGTACATTGGTAAAAGCTCAGTTTAATTACAAGAGTCCTTCTTTTAGGATACCGTCTCTGTATTAGTTTTAGTTATTGCTTTTAATTCGGCATGCATGAAACGTGATTCACGTATTTAAATACTTTGCTAGAGAACAGAACAATTAAGAGGAAGAAATCAAAACCAAAAGGACAATGCTCACTGATCACCATCTCCTAACTGCAGGGACACATGTTTTTATCTTCAGGTTTTCTTTTTCCTTTTTTTTTTTCCCCTCCTAAAAAAATACCTCTTTTCTACGATAACACCAGCATGTGTTATTCACTCTCCTTAAATTCTAAAACTTTCTTTCCTCCCTACATTCTTTCCTCTACATTCTATGCATGGTCCCTTTTGGGGAAAATCTCTCTCTCAGCCCTTATGCAACTCTCTCCATTCCAAGTTACGATCTCTTGCCAGGTAAGCGAGAAGCACAGTAAATCTGCTGCTTTCAACACCTTAAATTCAGAACACTTCTTTTAGCCAGACCAAGATTTAACTATAACATCATCACTGCAGCATGCTGATTTTATCTTAATATATCACCAAGTCCCAACACTTTCGGTGCAAAAAAATTTATACACATGGCTTGATGATCTTTATAAACAGAACTTGTGTCATGCAACAAATGGGAGTCCTCATTCACAAGAAAAAGAGAAAAACATAAGTAAAGATTACAAAGATAAAGGTTCTAAATAGTTGGTTTTTTAAAAAAGGCTGCATCTTAAAGACAGAATTCTTGAATACATAGAAAAACCCCACTTCTTCCTTTTCATCTTACTTCCAGTCCTCAATCCATGAAAATGCATTTTCAGCAGAAAAAGATGTCTTTTCCCATTCTCTCCAATCTATCTTTCACCACCCGGCTCGTCTCTCCTTTTCCCCGGGCATGTACTCTCTCTCTCCCTTGGTCCTCATTCCACATGACAAATCGGTAGAAATTATCCTGCAGGTATTCTGTATCCTCTTGAAAATTCACCCATCGCTTTCCCCAGAACTACTCCTCCCTCCAGCTGCACACCACCAACTACTCCTCCAGCTGCTCGCAGGCAAGAGAAACGTTTCTGCCAGGCTGCTTTAGGACACAAGAGGCTGAAAAGCACCCCTGCTCCAGCGTCCAAAGACTTTACCAATGGATTTCCAAAACTCAAAACAGAAAAGAGACAGGAACAGAGTGATAAAGTCAACAAAAACATTGGAAACGCTTGATGCTCCCAGCGAACCCAGACAGATGAAGCTTCATAATACAGATATTGCACAAAGCGTCAAGCTTGCCAGTTTGCCTAAACAGAAAAAATGATTTAAGAGTTGGTATTAGCGGAGTACAAATTTACTCCTGGTGTTAATTATAAGTCTCAGTTTAAGAGAATTAAAAGAGAAAATTATTTCCAATATTCTTGCCTCAGATTTGTTTAGGGTTAATTTTGTGAGTCTAGATAAATAACTATTTTTGCTTACAGAACTAAAACAGAAGGAAACCAAGAAAGGTGCTAACAAAAATTGAAGCTGACAAAATGAAAAATTAAGAAACAGATCTTCTCTAAAGAAACAGCAAAACTCCTTTAAAGGAAACATCAGATAAACTAGTTGTTTGAGAAAGGTTGACAAAACATCATATTTTCTTAACGTTGCTAAATTCATTTTTTAACTCCAGAAGAATTTCAAACCCATATATTTGCAGTGGTATTGGTTCTGTTTTTCTGAAAAAAAATCACAAAGAACTTTATCTTTCCCCCTCCTCTGCTCCACGGAGTGTTGGGTGGCACTCGGGATGACCGAAGGTGAAGTTCAAAGGGACGCTTTTTCCTATTTATCAAGATAAGCCAGTCATGCCATCTGTTCTCTTTTGCTGTACTGCTGAAAACTGATATATCCCTGTTTTGTTGCATCTTCCTTGTTTGAACCCACCGTTTTTCGGTAATGACAGTTTCCCAAACGGTTTAATCCATGTCAGAAGTATTTGGGGAAAATATGACTAAAACCCACTGCCTGATGACACTCGCATTTTCATAAAACTGTGATGTGGTTATCTTGAAACTGGCCATGTGTTTAGCATTACAAAGTCAAAACAGGTGCAGGAATGGTTTATGAACAAAGGTCTAAAGGTTAAAAGCAAAAAACCACAGTTATCCTATTTTATGTTCTCCCGTTATACTACAAAGAGGTTGGAAACAGTTAAAGGTTTACCAAAACTCTTTAGTACAGCACTATTTTTCTGTTAATACATTTACATTCTATAAATGAAAAGGCTTCATTCTTAATTAAGCTTCACAGACAAAATAAGATGAAAACACATTTAAGTTTTCTACTTAATAGCATGCACATGGTGATTGTGAAACACGGTCTATAACCTTTCCAGTTTAAACTAGCCCACAGTCAAGTAACATTAGCAAAAAGTACTGGATTTTTACTGTGTGGTTTAGAGGATTTTTCCACTGAACTAGCGAAGTATTAGCTGAGTATTTTATGTAGCTACTTGGCATGCATTCCTGTTTATTTAATTTGAAAATATTATATAAATGACACCATTGTGCTTTCAATTTCTTTATTATTTTGTCTATTTTCACATCTTACGAAACCTCGCCTTGCCCCGTTCTGAGGCAACAGTGGTTTGAACATTGTCAGTACAACAGAACAGTCAATATTAGAGCAGAGAAAGTGAAAGGCGTGTGTACTGTGCAACTGCCATATCGGGCTGCTTGTTCAAGCATCAAATTAGACTGTCGGCTATCAACATAAAGCACACTTTCATATCCGTTACTTTATTAATAAGAGACGCATCCGCAAACCAAATTCACTCTCCTCTCTATCTCAGTTAAAGATGTTTTCTGAATTCTGCCTGCAAGTAGCTTTAGGACAGTTCTAGTAAGTGTCCTTACAAGGTACCACGTACAAGGAGGGACGATTTCATGCTTTGCAGATGATTCCCCTTCCTTTCCAACTCCTACATATTTGGAGTCCTAGGTAGGTCTAAGTACACGTGGATAGCTAGGGAACTGTACATATGCCTCGATTTCCCAAGAGCATATGGCTGAAAAGAGAAATTTGAAGGGCAAAGAGAGAAGAGTGTTGCATTTTTTTATTTTTTTTTAACCGTTCTCCTAATACATGTTGAATTTCCTTTCCTGAAGTCTGGCCCACCAGACCATTGATTCACTGACTTTCCAAAAANATTTAATATTAATAAAAAAAAAAAAAAAAAAAAAAAAAAAAAAAAAAAAAAAAAAAAAAAACCCCAAACATGTAATGCTTACGTGGTTTCAGAAGAATCTGACATATCTAATGTGCTAAACATAGTATATTAGAGTTTTATCTTAAGACTAATGTTTTAAATAAACTGAGTAGTTTATGACAAAAATATATGTATCACAGGCATACAACTTCCTTAAACTACGAAAAAGGAAAAAGTGACAACAGAACTTTACTTTTTAGGCATTCAAAACAAAATAGCACGGTATGAGAACTAGATAGGCAAGCGTTGACAGTAATCTCACCAATTAACAATGTTGAAAGAACTAATACAAAACCCCACATGAATAAAAGAGGATTGGAGCTAGATGAGGCAAAGATAGAAATAATGTAGGTCCTAGTAGAAATAAGGTCTAGACCCGCAGATTTCTAAAGGTATACAGAAAGTAAACAAAAATCCTCACTGAATCAAGGGTTCCATTGCTTCTCGTTAAAGGATAGTTTGGAAAATTCCTAGAATTCAAACTACACTAAAAATTCCTTCAGTGGAACAGTAAACGTGTTCAGAAAGTCTGTTTTATGCCCTAAAAAATACTTAGTGTGTTTCACAATAAAATGAAAAGCCCTGTCACTTCAGAAAAAGTTCTCTTACATGAGATTTTCTGCTACAACTAACCACTTTGTGAAAACCCAATTTCCAAAGCAAATGCCCTAATTTACTAATCTGGGTGTAATTTTCTTTTCCTAAAAAGACTAAAAAGAATCTTACCTCTTTTTCATGCATTCGAAATACTGCCTGTTCATCACGAAAAGTGCTACCTTTTCCTAGGCCAATTTTGGGTGTCATCTATTGAATGAGAAAAAGTTCAAAACACCTTAAATTCAAAGCAGTAACTCCAAGTAAAATCAATCCTAACCAGAAACGAAAACTATTAAGCATGTTTGTTTGCCCTTATAAAATATCAAGGGAATACAAATACCTACCAAAGACACTGGCATCGGTTTTTCCCGCAAATATCTTGGATTTTCTAGCTGAAAAACAAGTTAGAGAAGAAGTAATCATGTCAGCAATGTCTTATTATTTCTTACGGACAGTAAGAAATATCTCTAAATATTCAAAAAAGTTTGCAGTGACAGCTTTGGGTGCATACTTTGAGAGGTAATCTTGTCGGCGAGGGTACACTTAACACGGTAACTGTATCTATCACTCAAACTTTTACGGTTGTATAAATTCCATCAATGCATGTTTTAAAAGAATTTAGGCAGCTAAATACATAGATTATACAGAAGATTTTGAACTATATTGGATAAACTTTCTTTAAAATCAGCGTAAAGCTAGAATAAATTTAGAGATTACAATGATTTTAATCTAGTGGTTTCAAAAAAAACTAGAGTTGAGTGCATTGAAACGATATCCACATATGTAACTCATAGAGACAAAGCATAAGGAAATGATTCATTAACAGTACTGTATAATTAAAGCAGCTCTTTCAATTGCTATTTTTAAGAACTGAATACAAAACATTGTTCACAACCCACTTCCTCTATCAGACAACTATATCTTCTTAATTTTCTCAGATGATGAAGCTCAACCATCACTTCACAGAGAATGCATAACACACAAGACAAGCTTTCAAGGGTGTAATCTTGCAATACACATCTTACAACACTTAGACTCCCCCCCCAAATTAAATTGGCCTATAAGGCATGGCAAATATATCAAATGCTTGTACTATCTCCACTACTATTAAATATATTTTTGTGTTGAATTTATTGGTGAAGAAGAGGCTTAATCCCTCTGAAATTTCAATTTGATACAGTATTATTCATTTCCTGTCCTAAAAGGCTACGTAGGCTTTCTATACGCTGTTGAAGAGCCGTCATATTTCACTCAGAAAGAGTTGGAGCTATTAGCAGGTTTAACACATACATTCAATCTCAATGGATAGTATTATTTAATATTTTAATACCATAGCTGCAAGTATATAAAAACAATAATTTAACAAATAACCTATTTCTCTTTATTGTCAATGAGTTCACTAAAACAGATATGTTAAATTTGCTTTCATGAAAAGCATTCTGAGTTGGTTTTATTTCCAAAATGTTTGGGTTTTGGTTTGTTTTTTTTTTTTTTTTTTTAATACGCCACAGTGATTGGCATTCAAGAAACATGAGTAGAGTTAGTGAATAATTCCAAAAAAGGAATCTCATATGCACCTACCGCAAAAAAAAAAATTAATAATTTTGGACCCAGAAGAGGAGACTGGTGAGCAGAGGAATACAGGGGTGAGAACATCGTGGGGCGTTAACCACAGAAGATAGGTAACAGTGGGGGAAAAAAAATAAAAAAATAAAAAAAAAAAATCAAGAGAGACAGAACTAAAAAGTACAGAAATTCTGAAATTCAGGAAGACGACACTTCAGGAATTCTGAAATTTTGGAAAATTTAGGAGTGTTTTTCTTGTCCTACGCACTTGCACCTGCAATAGTATTTTCTATGTAAAATTACCTAATTTTACTAGAATTATACTCTTCCTTCTAGCTCATTTCGCCTGCTTCCCCATCCATCCCACACACCTGCTCATCACCTGCAGAGAGCCCCTCCTCCGGCCCCCCGGCACCCTGGGCAGCAGGTAACGCCAAGCCCCTTCACCGGAACCTGGGGGAGCCCTGGGGAGGGGAAGGCGGCAGAACCAAATTTCAAAGGCTTCATTATTCTCCAAAAGCACGCTCTCTCATGCAAAATGAATACAATCACCCTTTACTTTTGCTTTTTTAAAGCTAAAAATTATTGTAAATATTTACAATTAATTCAAATACTTTATCTGACCGTGAAATTAAGCTGTTTACAGTCTTCGTTTCAAAACCAATATAAAACGCTAAGGTATATCGTACTTGTTTATGAGAAAGAAGGGAAATGTGTCTCTAATACTTTGTATGGCCTAAGTCTTGCATTTTTTGATTTTGTAACAGCAGCCATATGTGCTTTGAAGTTAAATGTTCCCACTTTGTTACTTGTTGTGGATTATATCCACTTAAACTGATCTGTAAACATTTAATGTCTCAACATTCATTCTTTTCATGCTGGTCTTCTGCAAAACTTCTTGTTCTCAAAATTATACCACATTAAAGGGGGAATATCACAATAAAGAATGCCCAAAAAAGAAAAAAGCTTGTATTTATGAGAAACATGCAAATTTAAAAATAATAAGCAAAAGGTCAAAGACAAACCAAAATACATATGTATGAAACTGAAGGACTGCCATGAGAAGAACAGTAAATCAGATGCTTTTTTAAGAGTATGAACCAAATAAATGTCATCATGAAAGACATCTTTATTTGAACTAGAATTGAACTCTAATTTGTAAATACCACTTCTTAACAAAAATGGCATTTTGAATTTCTTTGTAGAAAAGATTTTGGATTCTCCTGTTCTATGAGGCAGTCCAACAGACAGCAAACCGGGTTTCAATTTGTGAGGACTGGCACGGTCACCTTCTAGTGCTCGAGTCCTCCTAAACCAGAGCTGCGAAGGCTTTGGATGATCAGATCCCCATTACTTAACAGAACCAATCTACTTTATAAGAATAGACTTAATTCTCTGAAGTTGAAAAACATATGGTAGATATCTGTATAAAGACACAGATTCCAAAACTGAGTTTAAGGTAAAATAGCCATAATTTTTAACATTAGTATTTTTAATTTCTATATAAGGCGGTCAAAACTGAACATTTCTGAAGTATGCAATTTTAACGCTACCAATGCAAGCAATAGTGAAGCGCTGACAGAAGTAACCCGAGCTGAAACGGGTTCCCCCAAAAGCAAGGAGAGTGCGGTAAAAGCCCAAGCGTGAGCACTAAGTACCTCCCCAAGACTTGTCCTCAGGACATCGACTGCACTTCACCCCTCAGGCCGAAAGCAGCCTACAGGCTCTGGATCTGTCATAGGCCAGAAACTTATACCAAAGCTTCTGTTCTTTTGACGCGGTAAATACCACGGCAATGACAACGTTAACGTTCTGCCTTCATTCCACCCCTTCCGAAGTCACATTTCGGTCTTTGGAAGATGTTTATCAAAGTACACTCATGTTCAACAATGCAGAACTGTAGCTTATTACAGTTCAGTAACAGACCCTGAAGGTATGCTGTATATATGAAGATTCAGTAAAAAAAAAAAAAAAGAAAAAAAAGAAATCACATTTGGATCAGCAGGCTTGTTACGCATTCCCCCTTAACCTTCTTCAAAGACAAAATGTGATTGTTTTCAAAACAAAGATGGAAAAAACACACATGAAAGAGTTAAGAACACTTAAGATTTTGAAATGGTAAACAACTAAACTGAACCTTGCCCTAAGTTCTTACTTTAATCTAACAAACCCAGCCAGCCAGCGTGTTCCCGACAGAAATAACTGCTGAGTCGCTTCAGGAAATTTGAGTAAGGACATTCTTATCTAACATCATAATTTGTAGGGAAGTTCACTTTAATGCTGCTTCTGCAGACTTAGTGGAAGGACATTAAAGCACATGAAGATTGTTTGTCAGCATGGAAGTTGAATTTATTTTTTGAAGTCACAACACCACTTGGAGTTCACTGTGGGAAAGTTTTTACTGTGTTGCTGCCCTCCAACACCACAACATATACAGTAGGTGTGTTTATAGTAAGCAGACAGACTAAGAAACCAAACACAAGATAATCAAATGGTTTGTACAGAAATGGTTGAGCTTAACTAGACTGGAAAGACACAGGCAGATGTGAGCCAAGTACACAAAACAGGCATAACATACACTGTTGCTGTAGCCACCCAAGAGCTCTCTATGCTTGCATCTACTTTAACCCTGGGTTATATGGAATTTCTCCAAGGAAGGAGAATGGAATGCAAGCCACTGACTGCGGAATTTCTTTGGTCTAAGTCCTCCTGCACCTTTATTAGGCAATAACATTTCCCATGAAAAATTCTTCTGGGCAGGACCTGAGTGTCCAGGTTCTTTGTACTGAAGATCCCACATCACTTCTCCTAAAAGCTAAAGAGTTAATTCTTGTCCTGGATGAATTCCAAGGATGAAAAATTATGCTCTCCCTGATTAAAAAACCCTTTGCTGTTTCCCCAGGGTACGATCTCTTTGTATGCGTTCCACCTAAAATAAAGTGCTGAATTTTCTGGGATGTTTAAAAGAGTTGCTTTGTCACACCTAAAATTATCTACAATTCAGTGACAAATGAGACTGTATCAGAAGCATCATGAAAAAAATATATACAGGCAGATCAGGTAAGAATATGCGGCTTTAATTCAGTGTTGTTTCTTTACGTATCTTACACTTTCTATCCAAAAACTGTGTTTGTCTACAATCTAAAAAGCTTAAAACTACAAGAGGGGAAAAGAAAAAAACAACAAACCAAAACGCAAGTTTAATTCTGTTATCCAGCAAGCTTCTTTTCCCGACACTACATATATTTCATAATATGTTATTATTTTTTGAGATATACGTAAAGGGAAGGTGAGGATGTCCCGTTTACGAAGGGTACTAAATTTGCAACAACTTGTAGAAGTCTACTGACAGCTGTTAATAAAATAAGATAGCTGAGGGGTTTTTATTATATTCTAAAATAGCTAAAGAATGACAAAGAAAGTTCAAAGTAATGTTTCCAAAAATTACTTGCATTTGTCTAAACTCCTGGCTCTGAAACTTTTCCCTTCAAACAGCAATACAAAAGCATTTCTTCTTTTCTACACTGCAAATGCAACTTCGAGTCATGAACACTTAATAAAGGATAGCCCCGCATCAGTTTAGATAAGAGTCAGTAAGGGCTAAGAAAAACACATTTTTATAATATATTTTAAAATAGCTTATATTAGTACTCCACATATGAAAGGCAAATTTATCACAATCAAAAGTCAACTTTTTTTTTTTTTTAAACATTTACCGATGCATGACTAGAATCTAAAGAACTTGAACAATAAAATGTTTGACAAAGGTAATCAGGAATGCTATAAGGCAAGTGGAAAAATTCTTTTATTACTCATGAGAAGCAACAATATTAGCAAAGTAATGCAACAGTCTTACTTCTCATGTAGAAAATGTTATTACTGCTAATAACAAATATCTAAAGCCTCCCTATTACAGTCTATTAACCTTTGACCTCTGCTTAGTAGAGAATTCACAGAACTATTTCCCAAAGCTTTCCACAATATTCTTAATAATAAAATCTCAGCCACTGATATAAGCATATCATAGGAAGTGAAAATACATTCAGTACGTGACCTTAAAAATACACGACCTTTGAAGAAAAGTGAATTTAGCATATATCAAAGAAGTAGAAGCCCAAAAGATAAGGGTAAAAATAAATTAACAGTTTATAATTGGTCATCATAATCCAGACAAACCTATACTGAACGAGTGAAGGCTTAGCAGCAGCTCACAGCTGGAAGATGCTATGCTTTTCTCACCTCTACATAGAGGACCTATCTAAATATTTGCAGATTCTTAAGTTAAAGCATATTGTCCATATATACTTGCTTGAAATAAGAATAGCTTCCCAAATTTTCAAGGATTCTTACTGAGAAAAATCCTTGTACAAGGACTTGTCTGAAATTCCCAGCATCAGTCCTGTCCCCGTCATTGCAAGAAAAAAGTACAGAAGCAGACATTCTTTACCAGACTAGCAACGCTGATTCACCATTTATCCCATGACACAAGTAAAACAAAACAAAAACACCAAGGAAATTTTGAAAAGCTTTTTCAAAACAATTGTTCTTTATATTAGGCAGTTCAAAGTGAAAGCCATTCTATATTTCCTTTCCTAAATTTCCCCCACTACTGAAGTATTCTTCTGGGTCAAGGGTCTTCTGTATCTGAGGAGGGATGGCTTGTAAATTAAGTTTCTCAAGCGTTCTGCAAAGGTGGCTGGCAATTAAAAGACAGCTAAATGTTTCTATGGCAATGTAAACGCTTACAAACAATAGCAGTCACATCTTGCTCCCAAACCTTACAGATTCTGAAGTGCTGTCATCTTTTAGTAAGCTTTTTTTTTTCTCCTCCATTTTTTAGAATTACATAGTCTTCTTTAAGTATGAAACTCTACTTAAAACTTCCCGACCCTTTAAGAACCCACTGGAGACTGTGATCCATAGCAGGGAAACACTGTTCAACAGCAACCACTTACAGACCTCTCTTTTACAACCTCAAATCCTCTTTGTCAGGTTAACTCCCAACAAGTCTTATCAGGCAATCAAAGTCTCTCACTAGCGACTTGTTTAATTACCATCTCTGGAGAGGAGACTTGAAAAACTGATTTATGTGTCACGGTAGCCAATTTGTTATCCAAGAGAGCTCCATATCAGTGGAAGATCATCATAGTTTAATAACCATCCATTATCAACACAACATGATTGCAAACTGGAATTTCAATTAGAAAAAGAAATAAAAAACAAATAAAATTAAAGAGATAAGCAAGCAGGCAGATCAACACTGATATAAAAACGCTGGATATAAAGAGATTCTTTGTCAGCATCAATTGGAACAATTTGTAAAATGGCCATGAGCAAGTTTCCCCCTTAAAGCAGCTTTAAAAGCTCAGGGTATTACAACTATCTGTTCATATAAGCCAGGTATTTATACAACCCAAATATCCAAAATCTGCAAGTGACTGCTTGCACATTTCTTTCAGACACCTGCATAGCGCTTTCGCAAATTGGAGCTGACTGCTTTTGAAAAGCTTTCCAGAGATCCACTCTCCCCACTTATTCGTCCAAGTCTGGAAGTGCTAGAAACTGGTTTTGTATGACTCTGTAAGACAAGGAGCTCCAAGGAGCAATACCATGCCCCCAGACTACTATTTTCACTAATCTCCACCTTCAGTTTGGAGAAAGAAGTCAGGCAGCTCCTGGACTGTTTCAAGGTCAAGACTTTCTTCTTTCAGAAGTAAAGCAATTTGCATTTAGAATGGTGACAGGCACCAAAACAGCAAGAGAAGCACCAAGGAGGACACAGAAAAGTTAACATTCTCTTTTATCATTTGTTTTTACTGAAGAGAACTTAGCAAAACATTGAGTGTAAGAGCCAAGATAGTTAAATGCTGTCATATCCCTCTGGGCTGACGATAGCATAAGAAGAATAAGGATTATTTGGTAACTGATTAAATTGACAACATGAAGACACGTGACGCTATTTTTGAAAAAACAATGCTGAAGCAGTTCATTAGAAACCAGCTCTTGTCCCTCCTAACTTCAGCTGCCCTCTTCTCCCAAACACAACTGAGTGAGCTTTCAACATGGGAGAATAAGCAGAAAATGTGAAAGAAAAAAAAAAAAAGAAAAAACTCTTTATTGAAATAAAAACTCATCTTAATAAAATTAAATGGTTATATTAATCCTAATCAAATAGGTTAAAGATTTGACAGTACAAGGGAAAGGATATAAGAAAAGACAGAACACAACAGAAAAAAGTACATCAAAATATAGCTACAGAGAAAAGGAACTTCACTAGGACCTTAGAATTATCATGGACTAATAATACAACCAAGGGAATTAAGTCTTATGTAACAGTAGCCTTATATTAAAATAAAATTTAAATTCATCTAATACATCTACGTCCAAAATAATTGATTAACTGCCCAGGAACAAAACATCAATCAAGCCCCGCATATTAAATTTTTTCATGCTAACATCAGAAAAGATTAACACAGATTTGCATTGATCTTAGCTAGCAATTTTTTCATCTCTCCTTACAAAAATGTATTTACTGCCTCACTGTATTTACCTCTTGTGCTACACCAGCACAAAGACATAGAGGATATGTTCAAATCCTAAGAAAATATGATAGCTTGAAAATAAATTTAATTTTACAGAAGTGTTTTCAATGGTGGTTTAGAGTCTAAAAAAAAATTTAATACAGATTAAAGTCCTCCTAGTTGTAAACATGGAAAGCTTTGGGGAGATATCTTCTACATTTTTGCTGAGATCCAATAAATACTAGTGCTGAAGTTGTTGAGCTGTCCGAGAAAGAACTCCTCGTTATTCCATCCCCACAGTAGATTCTCTTTCAGATACCTTAGTTTTGATATATCACAGTCAGGACAAATCTCAGCAAAAGTGCCGCATTCACAAACACATACTAAAGCCACGGCTGCACAAGGACATAGGCCAAAGTACTGCAGAAGCTTCCACAAAGGCACATTCTTTCCTCAGCAAAGTAAATCCGCAAAGACGTGCTATTCTTTCTAAGAGGAAGAGCCACAGAGCTGGTCTAAAGATTCTAATTATTAAAAGGGTAGGACAGAAGTTAAACACACTGAAAAGCCTCTTGAACACTTCCAAAAGGAAGCAAAGTCTGGAAAATAAATTGTTGAGTTGTATTAATGCTTTCAAACTCTCTATTCCTTAAAAAAAAATACTAATACAGAAAGCCAAAGTCTTCTTTCATTTATACAAGCATAACTTCAAAATACTGCTATCAAGAAACTGATATATAGCCTGAATTTCTACCCAAGACACTTGGTTTTGACCAGCAGGTTTATTATTTTGCTTGATTTATCAGTAACTACGTTAAATACAGTAAGATTATTGTTGTTTTAAAAATGAGGCATATTTTTAATGTTTTCTTCTCGAGATGAGACGTATTCACAATCAACCTTTCCAAGCTTTACCATTTCATTTCTAAAAGACTGATTCCTACAGAAAGTTTTGTTGACTAAATTCAGAGATGCAGACTCCATTGCTAAGGACTTTTCAATTCAGCTCAGTAAATAAATAATATATTCTGTTTATTTTACCCCAAGATTCCAACTATTGAGACGTGCTTCAAGGTCACTGTCATCCAAAGAAATGGTTTTTTTATGATGGTGGTCCTGGAACATAAAAAAGTCAAACAAAATATCAGAAGAGCTGGCAAATACATAGCCTACAATAAAAAAAAAGCTTCTCATTAGGCTTGGCCATGCCTACACTGCACTTCCTAATAGCATCATGATACCTCTGACAGCTTTAGTCTAAATAGCTCAGCTATTAGTAGGATACTGTGCTAAGAAAGGAATTCAGCGGATAAATTAGCCTGCCTCCTCACTCACTTTAATATTCTTTATTTCACTTATTTCCAAAGCAACAGCCTGCTTTACAAAGGGTGAGTTTACTAAACAAAAAAAATATATACTCTATTCTTCAGGCAATATGTTTATTCTAGAAATGAGCCGTCTCCACAGTACATTTGTGGGGCTAATCCAGAATTCAGAGCTCACTTGATCAGACCCCAAATAAAAAAAAAAAAAACACCCCACAAAAAAACCAAACAAACCAACCACAAAACACAAAAACCAAACCTTAAACAAAATGACAGCAAGGCAGTGATAGTTATAGTGGACAGAGGTGCAAAAGCAGAGGACAGAGTAGCTGCTGCCCAGCTCAAGGCTAGTGGTCCTCTTTGCAAAAAGAATTTCCAACATTCAGCAAGGAGCGTAGTTATTGTTGCTCAAGGCTGTGTCTTTCAGAAGAAAGTTATTCCTGTAGGACAACAGTAACTACTGATTGTATTACATGTATCAAATAGGGGAGCTGGTACAGAAAGTTTTCCTTAACTGAGATTTAACACTATTCAAAAAAACCAGAACACTGAGGCGTGAATTACTTTGTCTCATTGCACCTCTTGTTTAAATCTGTTCATTCACTATGAGCATACAGTGAACGAAGCTTTGACTTCAGTTAATCAACACTTGGTTGAGGCAGTTCTTAATGTTTCTTAAAAGACTCCCTGTTCCCCTACCTGAGCCTGAATTATGCCAGAACATCTGTGCGTCACTGACAACAGAACAAGATACTATTTGTTCCAGCCAGCCAAATGTTCATCAAACTGTTTGGCAGAGCAAGAGAGGATTATTTCATTTAAAGGCCCTTTTAAAGCTGTAATCACGGTAGAATCCAGTATATGGAGCTGAAGAACAATGAAGTGCAGTGATTTATCTAACATTGCCCTGAAAACCTGTGGCAGAGCCAGGAATGAAGAAAAAAAAAAAAAGCCAAACCAACAAAAAATAAAGCAACATAAGCTCAAAAAACTTTAAAGCCCCAAATCCAGATTTCAACTGAAGGAAATCCTTTTCTTTACAATAACTGTTCCATAAGAAATATTTATTTAAGTCAATTAAAACAAACAGGAAACCAATACGGAGAAATTTAGTAAATCCAGCATCTGTTTTTATTTTTAGTTATGGTATTTTTTAAAAATTACATTTGTATATATACAATCAACACACACATTATAAGTACATTCATGCCAACCAGAGTCCAGAGCAGAGGCATTCAATTTTTGCCCAAGATCATTTGTAGCCTGCCATGATAAAGCATCCCCCTTGACAGTCCTCTACTCCAAATGCATAGCAGAACACAAACTTCCCCAGAAATCAAGCTTCCAGTTTACCCCACTAGCACTTCATGTCCTCATAAGTTCTTAATTTTGACCAGTAAAGAAGAGTAAGAACAGTCCATGTGAATTGCTCAGGTGTCAACAGCCCACTTCCAGCTGCAATCTTTCTAAACTGTTCCTCTGATACAATCAAAAAATAAGCATGGACAGCCTGGCAACGTACATACAGCAAATTCAGTGGTTCCTGGAGGAATGAGAGCTATTACCAATGCACTGGCTATGGTGAAGGAACCACTGGAGAGAGACCTCTCTAGTAGTAAAGACTGGACACTACAAGGCTACAGAACACATTCATGAAGCACAACAGCAAACTTGTTGTATAACATAAATTTGTCAGGGGTAATTTTCAGTTTAAGTGTTTGCAATAATACATACAATATCATTAAATATTTTGGACTAAAAGGGTTTTACATAAAGTCTGTTTAGTGTCCTTCCATCAGCCATAACGCTAGTTGTGGAAAGCTTCATAAAACAAACTGTCCAAAATTCACTCTTCCAGAGGTCAACCATCATTAAACAGAGCCAAAGAGATCTATGGAGCTTTCTTTAACCTACTGTTGCAAAATACGAGATGATGCCAATACAGTCAGTTTGCCAAGCCTAGGGAAAGCAATGCAGCAGACATTAAACATACTACACTAAACAGAGGTCAACCATTATGCTGAATTGAGAGCATCCTACAATAAATTCTTTTGCAGAGGGCAGATTTTCATGACCTTTAGTCCTTCCTATCACTCCTTCCCAAATGTCTGCACTTGTACACAGGGATCATGACTCATGCAATTAGAAATAAGAGCTTTACAGGGATATACAAAAACAATTCATTGAAACTAGAGTAAGTTTTATGACAAAAAGGAGAAGCATCTTACAGACAGTGGTGTGGCTAGGTTATCTTCATCTGTCCGGTGAGGAGGACTCATAGAATGTGATCTTGATGCTGGCTTCTCACTGTACTTGAATCTTTCCCTGTTATTAACAAAAAGAGTAAGCAGAAAGAGAAGAATTCATTTTCAACAACTTGTGGCACACAAAGGATGTTAATCTTAAAACAAAATCTTTTAAAATATACAAGAGAAAATAATTGTCAAGATGTAAGGATCAAAAATAGTAGAATAAAGAAAGAAAAATTTCTTGTTAAAGGCAAACAAAAGCCTTAAGCATTCAATTAAAAAAACAACAGCCAAAAGCCCCACACCAACAAATACACCAGAAATGTATTAAAAGGTGTTCTTCGCATTTCTCAGTTGCTACAGGACCCAACATCTCCCCACAGATTTTAGAATAAATCTAAGTTAACTGAGAGGCTGATCTATGAGACTGTTTTTGAAACAAAATTGCTCAACGTATGAGACAGCATAGGATGAAGTCCAGCAACTCAGCAAAGAAAAAGGAATGAAGGTGATGGTTGGCAACACCATAGGGGAGAAGACTTTGGGAAGATCGGTGAAAAATATGACGTTAGCTCAAGGTGTATCTTCATATAACATACAAACGCTAAGACAAAGGCAAGAACTATACACACAGCTCAATAGAAAAGCGTAATAGAAAGGCCAGGGTGGAGAGTCACAAGTCAAAGAAACAAGTCATAAAGACCGCATTAGTTGCATTTCATTTTTGCTCTGTTTTATGGACCAAAGTGGTATATATGGGGGGATGGTAAAGAAAGGCCCACAAGACAGTTGGACTCTTGAAGGATCTCGAAGGTCTTTTCCAACATAAATGACTGTATGATTCTAAGACAGGATACAAGTACAACACGAACAAGTACTCTGCCCAGCAGAGAAAAAAAGCAGACAGGGATTTTTTTGGACAAGCTTTTGTCATGTATAAAGCATTTAAACAAAAGGAAATTAAGAATAGCAAATCGGTGAAGATAACTGTCACTGATGCACCTGGTCCACAGACCTTTCTCAACTGCAGAGCAGTGAAAGAAAAGAAAAGCCTGGAACAAAATAAAATAAAAGTTATAAAAGTTTATTAGATAGATTGATGCAGCAAGAGATCCAAAACAGTAGCGAAACACCCTTCAGTATATATTCCAATGTCAAATCCACACGTATTAAATTAAAAGCTCTTATTAGTCCATTCACCTTCCTATGACTAGCTATATTGTATTAAAATCAAGTCAGATCATTAAAATACCTTTCATTCTTTCCATCCAGCAGCAAATTAGACAGGAGGTTATGCCAAAAAGACACTGAGTCAAATTAAGTGTTTATGAGCAGAAAGACAACTGTTGGATGTACAATGTAAACTAGTCACTTCTAGGAAGACAAACACAGAGAAAGTTTTCATGAAGCACACCGCCCCAGCTTTCACCAGAACAGCAGGGAACAGTGAAAAACAACAACTGGGAGCATACCTTCCCTTCCAGCCCCAATAAATACCAACAACGTACATGAACACAAAATAACAATTACAAAGCAGTAAATAGTTTAGATAAGCAAAGTCTTAGGGGTAAAAAAGATCAAAAGAAATATAATAGTACAATGAGTGTCTCTACATTCCAAATCATGCATTTCTTACCAAGATTTCATTTGACACTTTCATTATTATCTTTCATTAAAAGGAGACAAACCTTTGCCTGTCAGTAAATCTGCACTTTTATCAGGCTTCTTTTCTGAACAATACTCAGGTTACCTAACACCTCAATAAAGTTCCCATTGTTTAAAGTGAGAGAATTCATGCCCCTTTCCTTAGGATATTAAGGAATATCAATAAATTTTCAAACCCAAGTTACCAGTAACATTTTTAAATTGACAAAATGGGGAAAAAAAAGTCAGATATATTCGTAGTTCTACCTTTGCTATTTTGAAGAGAAACTGAAGTTGCTTTACTTGATCCTACAAATAAAATTTGAAAAGACCGTTAAGGATGGACCACAATTTTGCTCACATCAAGCATATGCTACCCATTCACGCCCTTTTCCAGCCTTCTGCTAATATGAGTCAGGCTCCAGAAATCACAAGATTATTTCTTTTTCCTCCCACGGCAGGTGAGCGAAGAATGGTCACAGTCTTGACGCCAGCCCTGTGACGTCCTGCTTCAGCCAAAACAGTGAGCTAGCATGGGAGAAGGAAGCAATTTGCTGCTAATAAGGGAGATTAGTAAATAATTTCCTATTAGGAACAAAGTAAGGGAAACTCACTGGTTCCTTCTGGTGCAGCACAGCTACACACTAACCTTCAACAATGTTTTTCAGGCACCATAGTCTATAAACATACAGTAGAATTTTCCTACGGGGTCAGAAAGACCGGGTTTCTGTTCAAACCAAACTATACATTCCTAAAACCAATTCTTTTACGTTTTAAGATAAAGATGCACCTTTCTAGCACCAGTTGGCTTGGTCTTAATCATTTACACCGTAGTTTGCAAGTAAGGTTTGTCTATCTACTTTTTATTTAGCCAGACAAACAACTTCTTATAAAAAAGCCAAAATCTTCATACATAGAAGTATGTGTATTGCAAGATAAAAATAACTATGAAAGACTTCTCCATTTGTTTGCTTCTTTTAAAGGAGCGAATCTTGAGATAAATAAACATAAAAAAATATTCAAACATTTCTCACTGACATTATCTATTTTACCCTGAGAAAATGTTGTAGTCTATCTGTAAGAATTGAGTCACGGTTGGAATGCAAAATTTTCATCCAACTACGTATATTGTATGCCCATGGGTGCAGGTTTCCTAACACACGTTCTGAGGAGCGGGAGAAGTATCATGTAACAAGATCGCCATCTGCTGGCTCTCTCTACAAACTGCAGATTTCAGAAATTTTTTTAATACTTTACATCTTTACTTGCACTGACAGCTCAGTCAAAAATGTAAATACAAAGAAAGACAGGATCTATATGTTGAGTATAGCTAACATCTTAATATAGACACATGTAAATAAGTATTAAATAAGCTATTTCTACAAAGCATAACAGCCGAACATTTGCCATTAGTATGTCTTGCTGCGTAACTCGCACATTTAACAGAAGTTTCACACTGCTATGAAGATTTATTTATGCAATCTACAGAGCTATCAAAACTTCTAATTGCCAGCATATAAATTCATACTTCCTTAGACACAGCTCTATTCTTGGTATAAGTCCCCATTAGCAGAGCCGTGCCCATACAGCTAAGTTTCACTTCCAGATTTCATTAAACCACTAACTTATACCATCACATTTATTTGCTTCTCTTGGCATGAAATAATAGGCAATACGGGACTCCAGAGAACTCACCAGAGCCTTGGGAGCCATCTGTTGATCACCAATATAGGCATTGCTACAGTCTCACAGGACAAAAAAAAGAATTAAATAAAGCTTCGCTATGCCACCCACATCTTAGGGAACTTTGCCAGACTAAGCTAAATCTTAGGTTCAGATACTGAATGGGAAATGGGGTCAGATTTCCAATGTTCTACTATAATTCAGGTAACCAAGAGAGGAAAAAATGGCAAAGAATACAAGGGAGGGAGTAGGCGGAACTGTACCTCAGCCTTCCTCAAACAGGGCCAAGTACCAGTTGGATGCAGAGGGAGAAGCATGCTGCCACATCACGCTCAAATAACACCCCAACTGACAGTACAAGGAATTCAGAGGAATTACGTATACTTTTGTGCCACAAATATGGTCTTGTAGAGATGTCAATATGTTAGATTAGGCCTAATAGTGGAGAGTCGCGCTGATATTGCTTTATTTCTTCTCATACCCACAGTGATGCTTTACCATGATGGTGCTACTCCAAGCGACCAAGACAACCTGATCGGATCCATGCTGAGTACCTTGATATGGCACAACGCTATCTAACACAGATTTAGCTGAGATCACAAAAAAGCATTTCTAAAGCATAATATATTCCTTGTTTTCATAAGATCAAACCTAATTTTTTAAATTGATAGTATTTGGACAGCTCTTCTTAATGGTTCTTTGTATCACTGAGCCTAAAGCAGTAATATGGTAACACAGCTGGCAATTTCTCCATTCACCACCTTTGTTCCTTAACTCTGCCATCAAAACAACAGGCTCATGTCAGATCACTTGAGGGTAAGCAACCACAAGATCCCTAACTTTTAACATCGTAGGACTTGGAAAGAGGAGATGCATCACTCCTAAGAGCAACTTTGTAAATCACTGTTCCAATTACATGTAGTTAATGGATACATAAGACGAAAAGTGTCAGGTTACTCAATATCAAGGTGATGTAACTTGCAAGAGTGCTTATCTGTCACCTATCCAAATCACAGCTGAAAAATTTTAAAATGCAAAACTCAACACTGTGATATATAACATAAACATTAGCATTCCAAAAAATAATAATAAAAAAAAAAAGGAACAGCTAGTGACGGCCACTTATGAAAAATATAAGTGAACACATAAAAAAAGGCGTTAGACTTAAGAAACAAAACCTGAGAGTATATTTATAATGCAATGAAACCAAACCAGAAGTTTCATATAGAAGTAGAGCAAACTTGCTCATATAGAAGTTTCATATAGAAGTAAAGCTCCTGTACAGAGCCTGAGTTTCGAATAATATTCATGCCCTACCTCTAAGAGCGCTTTTTTCACCAAGGATTTCAGAGGGTTTAAACATTAACTAAACTTCAAAATGAGCAAACAAGAAGCAATTCCATCCATGACTGAAATGCAACTACATTAAAAAAAAAAAAAAAAAAAACAAAAAAAAGGAACACAGATCTTGATAATCAGTACAAAGTTGCACTGCATGAGAAAAAACTAGAAAGAAAGTAAATACTAGGAGCAGAACACAGATTAAATTAAAATTTACCTAAGATTCACAAATAATAGGACAGGAAAAAAGCCTGTAATTTTCAATAGCATCCACCGACCAGCTTGGCACACTTTCAGTACTGCAGGAACATTTTTCTAAGCCAAAAGGAAAACAAGCCTTAATAACCTGATACATTTCATCCCTTTACCTGCTTCGTAAACAGCTCTATACCCAGCTGATTGGAACTAAGGATGCAGCTTAATCTTACTGGCTCCTGCAAAGCTACAAAAAGAGACTGTCCAATGGATTGCCGCAACAAGGTGCAGCTACATACTCAGAATTCTGCTGCAAATAAGCAATACCGAATTTCTTGCGTTATCCTAATGACAAACATGCAGGATCTAGGCACAGGGGATGCTAGTCACCAACAAAGCACATGTATTTGTAATAGACAGCATGATATACATCAAAACATTTTAAACCAAATTCAGAGAGAGATTGTTGAGACGAGGATGGAGTCATTGCAAACAACTCTCCCCACAGGGGAGAACAAAACAACATGGCAGGGCATCCCACAGGCACCAGCTCTGATTTTTAGCCTCATGAGTTTAAACAAGTACAGCTGGTCCGGTCTGACCTTCTGTAATCCAAGATTCATGAAGCTTGCGGGAAATATAAAGAAATCTTGCTATTTCATGAAGAAGCCATGGCGAAACACAAGATGAACAGATAAGTGTTTAATAAGAACTAGCAAGCTCGCAAAAAGATGGATCAAAATCCCTCTTTCTTTGTGCGCATCTAACTTTTCTTCCTTTGTCACAGAAGAGCAAAACTTGCTTAGCTGCAGGAAGCCACCATTCTGATCCCTCTAAAACATCTGTGAGCAACAATGATAGAACATCCTTTAAATCTACCATCTGTATGCTGGTTTATATTTCTATTCTCTATAGAAAAAAGCCATTAAAAACTATTTTATATAAAAGCTCCTTTCAGCATTATGATCTTGGACTATTTTTTTTTTTTTAAATATATGTTTACTCTCACCACGTTTTTATCACTTGCTTACTGTACATTCCTTTTATTTTGAACTATATAGAAATAGTGAAGATTAATCCACCTCGGCTTTATTACTTAATACCAGTTTCCATACATCAGCATGCAGGGAATAGGACTGTACAAGAAATCCAAGGGGACAGCAACTGTTTTGAGCTATTTTAAGAAAAATCTGGCCTGAGACTCTTCTGCATCTATACAGCCTTTTACCACATCACTTCTTCCTTACTGCCTGTCCACACTTGTCTGTGCTTCCCTCTCCCAGTTTTTGTATGAGTTTTGTATGAATTCTGCCTCTTGCCTTGTGACCACCGTGCTTTGCCACCATAATATCTGAGGTCTGAAAAACATAACCAGAGTACCAGCTTATTTGACACATATTTAAGAGCGTCAGAACAATAGCTATCATCTACATTTGAAGTCTACAGAGGATGTTACCAAGTCTATAGAGAGTGTTAAGATGAAGACCAGAATGGTGCAAAAAAGTTATTATTTCTTCATTAGCAAACAGGCTCTTCATGCAAGTCATAAGTACCCATGGCTATCACCAGTACAAATCACTAAAAAGCCCTCTCTTCAGTTGCTGCTACATTTCTCAAACTATCGGTTTGACCTATTGATTTTCTGTGCTAAGTGTCTGTAACTGAAAGGGAAGGAGAACAAGACAAAAGGTAATAGAGCTACGGGACATGGAAGAAGACTTACAGAAGCCAGAGAAGAAGACATAATGGAGGAGTGTAATGACGGAAAAGTACAAGAGTTATCATTAAGTTAGTAGCTATTACCACAGTTTCCGTTTATGAAGTACAAACGCTGTATTCAAAATGAGTCCACGAGGGAGAGTAATAAATTCATGCATACAAATTCAAACGTACAGACAGAGCTTATCCAATCCAACATCCATTAAATATGAATCAAATACCAAATAAAATAAATACAGAAATCTTACCCATACGTAAGTGGTGTTGCTGAAGATGACTCCTCTTTAGAAGATACCTTCCACAATTCCTCACGCTTAGATTCACCGTTCCCTAGTTCTCCCACTACCCAGTCAGGTAAGCAGTCTGGGCTACTGCTCCGACCTCTTGTAGAATTTGGTTCATCAAAATAAATTGACTATAATTAAAATAAATGCAAAATCAATACTAGAATATATTTACATAAATATATACTTTACACTGTTAATGTTGTTTCTTGCAGGGATATCTGCAGTATAAAAATTATTTTTCCAGTGAAGTCAATGAGGTGTGCAAATATGACCTCCCCAACCCACGGAAATTAGTACAACAGGAAATGAGGTAAATGTTTTCCAGTACTTTACTTCTCTAACTATGGGTAATTTTAGCATAAGTTAGGACTCTTATCTCACTAAAGCTGATGCCAGTGATTGTCACAGTATATTTAGGTCTTCAGAAAACAAACTGCAAGCTTAACAATACCTACGTGAAATACCGTTATCTTTTCTTTCATAGAAAGACTACTATAGTCACCTCAGACTACTACAGTCACCTCATTAAAGCACATTTTTCCTTTCACAAGAACTATCTGCTGATTAAGACAAAACATAACCTCAAGAGTCCTTTATTATGTATTTTCAAAGAATTAGACAAAAGCTTTCTTTCTGTTCCTTAAGAACACCTATTTTTGTAAATCGTCTTAATCCCAAATTTTGAAGAAGAAACAGGTCTCAAAAGGTTTTGCACACTGAAAGATTTTTCCAACACCAATTACAAGATATGCAACATAAATGCATGTATTTACTCCATGGAATTCCACTCAACTCATTCAGAATTGTTTTTCACATTCACGTGAAGTTACACTCACCATGTATGAAGGTAAAGTTTTCAGTATTCCTGGTTCTGGTTTATGTGTAAAAGGACCTTCCAGCACGCCTCGCTTTAGCATGTGGAGCAAAAGTTTTGCATATAGGTTCCGATTCTTCCTTCCCACTATTCCTGTGCCTGCTCCTGAGGGTTCGCATAGTTTTTTAATCCACAGCGCACATCTTTGTCGTTCTAAAAATATAGATATACGTAATCACCATACATTTTCAGAGCAAATCAAACACCGAAAAAACAGAAGCCATCACTGGTCACCGATTTTGTAGATGTTTCCTTTCTATCCAAAAGTTTAATGCAAAACAAACAAAAAAACCCCAAATGACCAAACCCAAGGAAAAAAATGCTTAAATACTTAGATTAAAAGTAAGTATTTACCAATAGTTCAAATTTACATCATCCGGAAATGTTTTCTATAAATTCATGCTGAACAGAAGTTTACATGACTTCTAGAAATAGCACGTTCAGAATCAATCTCTAAGTACAGAACGCAGAAGTCACCAGGAATTCTGAACTCACTGCAAGAGCTGCCGTTAACTACAACATGCATATTGCATAAGTGTTAATATTTTAAACACACAATACGTCTTTGTGAATTAAAAAAATAATAATCTCTATTTACACAAGCTTTGCTACCAGACGATTAAATTATTGATGTCATTAAACATTTACAAGCAAGGTCTTAATTTGTAGAGTTTATGCCTTTAATAATAACCAGTTTGTTCTAATCTTTATAAACAGCAATTAATAAATGATATATTACTGCCAAATTTTAAAAACCTTATCTCTAAAAATATTTGCAGTTTTGCAAGTATAATCTCAAAACAAATGCCATTTAGAAGCTTTTCATTTCTATTGAACTAGCTTTTTTTAAATAGAAACATTGATGTATTTATGGAAAAGCACATTTACATCACCAGGATAAGACAGACAAGCTCAGACAACTGCAATAGGTACCTAAAAGTCCAACTTTAGAAGTTGTGCAACCCCCCCCCTCAAAACAGTGCCTTGTTACATCAGACATTATGGGTCTGGTTAAAGAAAGCGATAGAAGTACACATAATAATTATCAGTAACCGAGAATTTTGTTATTAGCATTTCTCTATATGCAAGTTTTACCATATTTACCTGACCTATGCTGTAGTTTTAGAACATGAGGCTTCATATCCACAACACAGTGATCAAATTCTGCATCTAGTTTTTCCCATATTTCCTCTTCACCATCCATTTTGAAAGAACACAAAGTAACCTGCAAAATTATTCACATTGAAGTAGAAAAGATCAAATACCACTATACATTAGTCTCTGTTCATCTTCGGCCATGCAAAGACATGCTTTGGAGCTATGCAGAAAATAAATATTTACTGTGTTAAAATAAACACAAAAAATAACAGTGTTTCTTTGCAAACGACAACGTAATCTACAAGAATGTGTTTGTGCAGATTTGAAAATGAGTAGTCAACCACACAAAAAGGCATTCAATTACACACAATTTGTATAAAACACGTAAAAGCATTTTTGTTGTAGCCGCACATATAAAACACCGAAATGAGTTTGCCATAGCCACGTTCATAAGTTTCTATTCCTTAGAATTAGTATTATTTTTTTAAAGGGGAAAAAGGAGGAAAACCAGCAAATGGCCTACGAGTTACAAGTAGCAGAACTAATAAATATGAGAATTGTTTTGTAAAGAGAGTATTGAGAAGAAAGCTCTTTAAGGTCATCCGCCACTAATTTCCCAGCGGAAGTATGCATCTTTTTAGTACATTTGAGCTTCCAGTTAGCACATTTCTTTGCCAACGGAAGCTGAACACCACAGCTGAAGCCGTGGGGGCCCTTCCCTGCGGACAAACCCCGTTCTCCCCCACCCCGGCCCGCCTCCCCCCAGCGGCGGGGCCCGGCCCCGCTCCGAGCTCCAGCCGCCTTCCCCGAGGGGCGAAAACAACGCGTTTCCCACCCCCCTTCCCTCAGGGCCTTTATCAAACCAACGAGCCCCGCGTCTGCCCGGGGCTGACGTGCAGCGATTCACCACAGCGAACGCTAGTTTGCGGAGTTTGATGCCACAAACCGCCCCCAGGCCCTGCACCCCGGCCGGGCACCCTCCGGCCAGCCTCCCCCGGCCCCTCTCTCCGCGCTGCCCCCAGGACACACCGCCACCGTTACCTCGCTCTCCGAGGGACCGGGGGGCCGAGCCGGGCCGGCGGGTCCCGGCCCCCCTCAGCGGGGGAACGGCCGCCCCGCACAGAGCCGGCCCGGCCGAACGGTTCAAA
>VXBH01001376.1:164506-181342 GCA_013400035.1 Rynchops niger | reverse complement strand
CAGGCGACACGGCCGGCGACAGCCAGGCCCGGCCCCGGGGCGGGTAGCCTGGGGCGGGCGGTCGCCTCGGGGCCGGCCGTGAGGAAAGCTCTGAGGGGAGGAAGGGAGCGGTTCGGTTCGGGCGGGCTGTTCGTGCCTTCAAGGCGGTACGGAGAAACTCTTGGGCTTGAGAGATTAAAACTGCGGGGCAGGTGGTCCTGTTCCACCGCAGAAGCACAATCACTGCCTGTGGTCGTTAATTAGCGCCTGAAGCGATTAACGCCGCCTCGCGCACGGTCGGCAGCGGCTGTCCCAGCCAGGCCCGCCGCACTGAGCTCTGCAGTCATCGCTACAACCAACACTTCTGCCCAAAAAGCCATATGCGTACCTAGGTAAATATTTATTGATACACCCAGTCATGCATGGACATTAAGAACCTCTAGAGGGCCCGTCAGCGCCTGAGGGAGAGCAAGGGAGGAGTGGGAGATGCCCGACATTCCCTGAGGGGCCCTCGGTAGTCGGGGAAGCGCCGCAGGAGAGCCTGGAGGAGAGGGGACGGGGCAGGAGCAGCGGGAGAGAGCTCCAGGCTGATTGGGGTGTGTTCCTTTGTTTTAATTGGTGTCTATTTTCATATAGAATCACAGAATGGTTTGGGTTGGGAGGGACCTTAAAGCCCACCCAGTCCCACCCCCCTGCCCTGGGCAGGGACACCTCCCACCAGCCCAGGTGGCTCCAAGCCCCGTCCAACCTGGCCTTGAACCCCTCCAGGGCTGGGGCAGCCACAGCTTCTCTGGGCAACCTGGGCCAGGGGCTCACCCCCCTCACAGCAAAGAAGTTCTTCCTGAGGTCTAGTCTAAATCCACTCTCTTTCAGTTTGAAGCCATTACGCCTCATCCTATCAGTACATGCCCATGTAAAAAGTCCCTCCCCAGCTTTACTGTAGCCCCTTCAGATGCTGGAAGGGGCTGGAAGGTCTCCCCGGAGCCTTCTCCAGGCTGAACACCCCCAACTCTGTCCCCAAAATCTGTCACTGGCCTTACTGTGTGTATAGCATCTAAAGTGCTTTTATCTCAAATAAGTAAACTCTTCAGCTTTTCTAAGCTTGATTGACATGCACATGTACATCAAACAAGAGTTTCTTAGATGTACGGTGGAAAATTGGCTGTTTTCTTTGATTTCTCAGCTGATCTTCAGCAGAAGTGATTCTGCGTTAGGGCTCGTTCAGTGATAGCTGTGACAGCTACACTCTTTGCCTACTCATTGTGCACATAGCTCTTTAAATCAACATTTGCACAGAAGCAGTGCAAAAACCAGTGATGCCGTATTTAATCCATGGCAGAACCTTATGAGTAGATTACAATTAATATTTATTATCTTTAAATTCCAAATTTAAAATAACTGTCATTTGAGATATCTTTGAAGATATGACAACTTTTAATCTGTTTTAAAATAGTGGTAGATTGTTGCAATGCAGTAAGGCTACTGGGCGGCTCACTTGCTCAAAGAGCTGAACTTGATAAACTTTTCACCTCTGAATTACCACATAAGATATCCAGATTTATCGTAGGAATTTCATAATCAGTATGAAATCAAATCGTCCAAGTCACAGGAGACAACAGACAACAGTTGTGTTAGTTGGTAGGATATGAAAGGCTGAATAGCCTTAACAGCATGACTCTTTCCAGGTAGGTTTTTCAAAGGCAGCACATCAGCGCGTTGGCCAGGTGACACTGTGAGAAGTTTGCATTTTTATCCAGCTTTGCTAATCTGCTTTTTGACAACTGAAAAGGGTTGGGATTTCTAAGCCAACTTTTTTGTATGTTGTTGCTCGTGGATTCATATCTGCACATTGCCTTCAGATTTGAATATATCTCTGTTGTGCTCATCACAAAATACTTTGAAAAACTGAACTTGCTGGTATAGGTGAAAAAGAACGTGAGACAGAGCAGAACCAATGAAACTGGAACTAGTGCTCCAGGAGAAGTGTCTTGAGGGAGTAGATCCAGCTTCTGGGTCTCCTTACCAATGGAGAGCAGGGTGGCCAGAGAGGTTGAAGCCTACCTGCATTGATTTGACAATTGCATAACTTCTGTCCAAAAAAAAAAGAAAAACTAAAGATTCAAGAAATGACCGAGGTCTCATCTCCAGCGACAGCTGCAGCCTGGACATGATGAGTACTGGTGTGCGCTGACCCTCCGGAGGAAATCACTGTAGACACACGATTGTAGAACACATAGATATCCCAACCACAATACAGAACAAATTTCCAATTTGAACTGTAAAAATATCTTCATTTAAGTAAAATACATTCAGCACTTTTTTTTTAATCTCATTTTACCATGTTCTCTTATCTCTGTAACTGTCTCAGCAGGTTCCTACAAGTAACATGAGCACAGCTTAAGGCATTATTTCAGACATCTTATAAAAAAAAGAAAAGGCAGCTTTCACTCACTCGTCCCAGCCTTTGGAACACCTCTGGTTGCGATACATTTTTCAGACCTTCTAAGCAAACCTTTCATGTCTGAAAAGTTGTGACTCACAAACACCACACCACTTCAAAGACTTATCAGGTCACAGATTTTTTTTCTCCCTCTTCTTGCTTCAGGAGAATAGATAGCAAATTCAGTGTATGCACATTGGCTCCTAAGGGTGATTCTTTCAAATATTCAAATACTGCAGATCCAGCTAGGAAGTGGGGCCAGCTGACGTGATCAGTTGTTATCCTGCTGCACGGGTAAGTACAACTGGGAAAATTTGCTTAGAAAATCTGAATGTTCCTGGGCCAACTGTTATTGTGCAAAATACAAGTCATTTCAGGGAAAAGTAGCATTTCTGTGGCAGTGAATGCTAACATCACTTATGCCAACTTCACAGGGTGTTGCTGTGAAAGACAAGTTAATATTAAACTGTGTTTGGTATCTCAGCTACCATCTTGAACATCCCGACCCCAGAGATGGATCCACACAACGTTTTGACTGGATTTCCAAACACATAGGTTCCTGCCAGCTGCTTCTATGTGTGTGTGTGTGTTAAAAGCTGTCATGAATATCTTGGCCTATAAGTCAAATGTCATTCAAGGACCCCGCTTAAACATGTTAGGAACGAAAACACACTGCGCGTTGTACCAGCAAAATGCCCTCTTCGGTTGCTAGCCTGAATTTGCCTGTCTGTCTCTACATTAGGGAATTCAATTACTGATGAGTACAAAGTATTAAATATTTAATAATAGCTGCCTCGATCTCTCCTTAAAAATAGGAAGTATAAGAACAAATTATATCAGTCATAGTATTAAAATATTAATTTGCAGCCTTCAAAAAAAAAAAAGGCTAGAGTGTATTCAGCGTTTTTTAATGGTAGCTGTAGCATCTTACAAGTAGTTTGATCTTATTGTTAAATGGTCCTTTTAAAAAATTCTACAGTGGCTTGCTTACTGTGTAGTTTGCTTCTGCTTTTAATCACAGCGAAAGCTTTTATACTTCAGAGGGAACCACATGTGACTCATCACAATTTATTATAAGTACAACAAATATTTCTCTATTTCTAGTATGTTGGAATTATCATTATTTTTTCTGAATGGAAATGCAGACATAAGCACAAAACTTGCCGGAGTGGATCATACCAGGAAACTACCTGTATCATAAATCAAATTAAAAGTACAGTTTACTTCAAAGCTGTTTATGACCAGAAATCATTACTATTGCTCAATGGTGTACAATGCTCTTTTTTTTTTTAAAAAAAAAGGAATCAGTTACATTGCGTAATATTGAAACAGTGATAAAAATTAACAGTTGTTTAAAACAACAGTTTCAGGTGAAGTTAAAATCTCAAAAACATAAACAGTCTTACTAACTTCAGAAATTATTTTTTTAAAGTGTAAAAGAACCCTTTATCCGATGGTATTGACATTTAAACCATGTTTGGATACTTGGCTTCTAAACTTGTTTGGAAATCTCAGACTTTCTACTTACGTAAATTCTGGAAAATCCTAGGCTGATGACCCTCTGTCTAATTAAAGGTCCACTCCCTATCACAGGGGAGTGGTAATGGAATCAGAACCCAGCTAATTACTAATGATGCAGGCCTTTCTGTATAAATCAGTTAAGAGCTAAAGGATTTGATTGGTGATTAGGTAATGTTAAATAAGAACACACCATTGGCTGAAAATTACTTTATTGTACAGGGACTGCTACTGAGGAAGTAATTTGCAATTGCATAACTGTTGGAAATATGGAAAGAGAAGCAGTATTGCAGGGCTTTTGAAGAAGGCAGAGAAAAGAGAATGGAAGTTAATGGCTGAAATAATGCGTCACAGCTTGTGGAAGAGGCTGGGAGGGATGGTGGTTGGGATAATAGCTGAGGCTGCGTTCACAGAGAGTCCAGAGTTCACCTGGAAATTTACACTCATGGGACCTAAGTTTTCCTCTCTTACATGTAATGTTTTGTTTCAATAAGGCAGAGATTTAGTACTGTATTACTTCTCCGATTCATGCTTCATCTTCGCATGGTTTCATGTCTGATGGGTCCTTCTTCACAAGAGTTGAAAAAAAGCCACGTTCTGGTGAAAACAAGAAGATCTGAGGTTAAATACTTGAAACATGTCATATCTGAAAACAATATGTCTCATGGACCCTGCCAGGCCAGGTGAGCACTCAATCTTTGCATCTTTGTAAAACCGCTAGAAGAAATGCACTATTTTAATTCTCTTTTAATGAAAGCTAAGCTACATCCATCAGAAGCTAAGCTGAATGTGAGGAAAGATGTTTTCATCATGCATAGGCTGTGTTTTTTTCCTTCACTTGCAAATGACAATAAAACCGACAAGGAATATTCTATGCAAGGAATATTGATAAAACAAATGCAAAGCGTTTCCTCTTGCTAACAAGCTTCAGTATCTAGTCTATTTATCCTAACAACCTGTGTGCCTGGGAAGGAGTTCCTCCAGCATCCATTCCTCGCTAGAGCTGTCAGCTGCTTTTTAACACTCTCTGAGTCAGAATCCGTGTGTCATGGGTCAGCGTAAGATGGGAGTAATGCACCAGAACAGGAGTGAATACGTCAGATTCTCACAGCTGCAGCAATGTTCAAGCTCTTTTCCCCTGTAGAAGGTGTTGATCCAAGGATTCATGAAATCCCGGAATGCTTTACGTATGGCATTTTGTTTGAGCTAGGCCACCTCTAAATAACGCCTCCTAAGAACAGAACAGGGACTAAAGCAAGGCTCTGATGCAAAAAGGAAAGTCTTGCTGTGCCTTCTCTGCTTCTCTCAGACCATGTCTTCCTAAATACCCAAGAAGTTGAGTATAAGGCAGACGAATTAGCCACTCGGATAGGGCTCGAAGATGAATTATGACCTTGCCCCCACACTAAAGTACTTGTTATTCCACCAACAGAAGCTGTTTTATGTTTAGCCTAGCTCGTACCTTTGAAACAGGCAGGGAGAGTAAGGTTGCCATCCACACATGGAACAGCTACAGTATAGGCACAGGATTTTTCTTTATTCTTGCAGAAGAAGGATATAGTTTCACCATGCTGAATGCCTTCCTTAAGGTCATTCTGAACTCTTTTCTTCTCGCCGTTGTATAATACTACAGCTTTCTTAACTGGTATTTTACAGGGGCCTGTAAAACAATCCAGTTATAAGTAACACATAAGGATAATTAGAACTCTATTTTGAAAAGTGGGCAGATTAGATCCCATCAGAAATCTGTACGGATGACATTTTGGAATGAAAAATAATTTGTCCCAGATATACATAGTGCTTTTGCTGGTATTCCAATGCTGAAGAAATTCAGAACCCTAAGTATAGGGTCAAAAGTTTCCAGTGAAAATCCAGCCTCAGTAAAATTGATATGTGGTTTCTAACAGATAGTGCATGTATACCTTTACAGGTTGGCTTTGTGGACCAGTTTCCAGTCTTTTCACATCGGGAATGCTTAGGCCCGTCCAGCACGTAGCTGGACTGGCAGCCGAAGCTGACGCTTTCATTATAGTGGTATGTTCTACGGACAGCAAACTCTATGAATCCGTTTTCTATTCCTGTTGGAGTGGGGCATGTGACAACTGCGGTACAAAAGCAAAAACAAAGCTCTATCAATGTTGTGGTTCTAAAAGACGCACTATATACTTTGAAAAATACATAAAACTTTCATGGTGGTTCATTTCAGTCTCTTGCACAGGAAAACATAGCCAGAGGAAAGATAGTTTAAAAAATCACAATAAATAAATATAATATGTTTTAAATACACATCTATTGCAATCGCCCTTTACATCCAAAAAACTACTGAAATGTGGCATAGTTTCACTGAAACCAGTAAAGTTCTTAAGGGTAAGGTTGTCTATTTCTTAGCTTAATCCTACCAATTAGTAGAATCAAATGGTGGCTGTGCTCTGGCGGGCAGGCTCTGATTCCACACTGTGAACTACCTTTAGCAGGTTTGGTTTATATAACCTTTATACCTGCAGTAAATATTTCGTCAGTCCCGTGTTGCGTGCAATCTTGTTAGCAATCACCTTGCATTCATGAGCCTAACTTTCAGAATAATTCTACTGCATGTTTGTATTAACAATTGTAAAAAAACCAAATCATTACTAATGTTGTTCATATAGTTTTATATATACAATTCTAGGGAATATTTTTAGGTGTTGATAAAAGTAATTGTCTTACCCTTGCACTCTGGAATGCTGCTCCAGCTCCCGTTGGCCATGCAGGTACCTGTCTCATTCCCAATAAGTGCGAGAGGAGGTACACATTCAAAAGTAATTGTGTCCAGGAAATTAAAAATCTTTCCAGGTTTTTCGTGACGGTAAGAAAGGACTCCAAGTTCAGGAAGCGAGGGAGGTGCGCAAGTCACCGCTAGGAAAGCACAGCATTCATAGAAATTGAAGCTTAAATTATTACTAGAATCACAGGAGCAACATGCTTATAACCACATTAACCCCCACCGCCCTTTACAGAAGCGCAGCTAACAAAACAAAAAATTCGGATTAAAAGTCTCAGGAGCCTTAGAGTATGTAATACATTATTTTTGCTATATTTTCAGACAATATCATGTAATATATTGCTTTTTCAGTAAAGTGTTTATGCAGGACAGGTTATAGCAAAACTGCATATAACAGTTGCAAAGGCATGGCAATATCCTCTTTTTATACACAGGGAGAATGAATTTGAGTCGATAAGCATCTTACCCTCAGCTGTAAATAGCATCCCTGATCCTTGCTTTTTGTACAGACCTTTAAGCTCTATTTCTCTAAAAGTAGAATCCACACATCTAAACCCAAACATACAGGGTTCTTGATTTTTCCTGACCATTTTTTGCATGGCACTATAGGAGGCCTCTGAGTAAGAGTATATGTAATTCTGTGCAATGTAAAGGAATGTTTCTGTAATAAGAATAAGGATAGGGTAGTTCTTTAGTATTTAAACACGTACGCTGACACTGTGGAAAAGTGCCACTCCACTTTCCATCTGCCATGCATTGGCTCGTTCTTGTCCCAATGAGGTTGTAACTGAAAACAAAAAGACCTGGTTATCAGAAAGCTTAATGAACACGGAGAAGAATCGAGATGTTCTTTGCAAGAAAGATTTCTCATGAACAGACTTAAGAGCCCAGTTCTGAAATCTTTATTTCTGGCACTTACTGACCTCAAAGGAAGTTTAGATTCAAATACAAAAACTAGTTAGTATTCGAGTGTTGCAAGTATCGAGACAAAAGGCTTGATACAACAAGATGTTTTGTCATTTCGTCTGTATATTCTGTCTTAAATATAAATTTCTACAACTGATTAATGCTGTGGATGTATGTGAGTAGTGAGCATTGATCGGTGATTGCTAATGTAAATGTTATTGTTTCTTGGGAGGAGTTCCTAGATAATTACAGCAATTAGGATCAAGCTTTTGCAAAGGACTCAGCACTCTCAAGTACTAAAGTGAATGAGGCACATTATTTTAATGCCAGGTAGCCCAATTTTATTTCCATATGCACTCTAAAAGCATCTCTCCCACCCTCTGTATTTATATTATTGGCACTTACTGCATTTTAAAGAAATGTTCATCATGTATCTATCATTCCAATATCGCACAGCTGAAAGCCAATAAATTAAAATTAGCAAAATTAAATCGAGTCCAATTGCTACATTTGGTGTCATAGTTGAATTTATTTATTCCTCGTCTTGCTCCTGTTTTGCAGAAGGAGGTAGCTGAGGCTGTTGACACTCTTCAGTGAACTCTATGCTATGTCTCACCTATGACCTTCACAGGTAAGCACTGTTTATTAATTAATTACCCAAATAAGATTAAAGGTATGCTTATATCAAATCTTTCTCTGCATTCACTATAACTATTTTTCTTTAAATGTATTCTCATTTCTAAAACAGGCAAGTAGCCTTGAGTAGAAGTGCATTTGCTCCGGAGACCAAATTAGGATTAACCTCATGTTTTCATTTACTGAGCTTGGACATGCATAGAAACAAAATTTTCAGTCTGCAGAGCCTAACAGCATAACAACTTAGATGCAGATTATCTTCTCTCTGCCGTAGGATTTCATCTCATGACGTAATAAGAGGATTTAAAAAGCAGGGGAAAGCAGTCCAGAATAAATCTTTGCATAAAATCTCTGCTATTTTGATGGTTTCTGTATCTGTAAGACATCGCTTTGGAGTAGCAAAGCTCCAAGATGTTATAGCCAAGCCTGAAGAGACGAGGACCACCAGATATACAATTTTGTTTTTTAGTTTTTAGGTGCAGTTTTCTAAGTTCCCTGGCTTGCAGTGCTGGAGCAGGTGATAGTAGAATGTAATGGTGTAATTCAGGTTATTTATTTAACAGCACGAGGAAGGGAACGCTTACCCCGGTTCACATGAAAAACTTATAGAACTCTGATAGTGGAAGTCTGTAAAATCAATTTTTCCGTGCTGCAAGGGTCCAGGAGTGGGACATCTCTTTGCTGTTAATTAAAGATAAAAAAAGGATATTATTTCATGAGGCATGAAGTTAGGATAATGGAAACGAGTTGACCTTATAGGGATCGCGGTGTCTTTCACATTTCTCCACTTCTATGTACTACATTTCATATGTCTAGCTCTCATGTTTCTCTCAAAATATAGTAGTTTTCGTGATTAAATAATTTTTAACACTTGATTGTCTGAGGAAAATAACTTCTATGCAATTAAATGATAAAAATGAACAAAGAGGGATACAATAAATGCAGGTGTTATCAAACAGCATACGTCATTAGAGTATAAGCTCTGCTGGGCTGAGTCAGATTAAGGTTCACCTTGTCCGGGTCCAATTCCATCACCATCCGGGAGCAGAGGCTTAAGGAAAAGCATGGGACATGTATGGGAAGATCCTTCCCCTGCTGCTTGCCCTTCTTCTCCCCCACACCCATCTGTCTTCCGACAAGTAAGGGAAGAACAATCGGAAAACAGAAGTATATCGGTTTAAATATATCAGATTAGTCACAAGGACTAGGAAATACCCTTCTCAGGTCAGTGTATGCCACGTTGGTGAGATGGCGCAAAATCGAGGAATAGCATTTATTTTGTTTTACTTACGTAGGCACAGCAGGGTATTGAGAGGCCACTTGCCCGTTGGGAGGCAGGTGTACTTCCTTTGGCCAGAATTGGGGACGAACCCAGGCCTACAGGTATATTCAATTTCTTCACCCACATCGTACACGCTTTTGTTTACATCAATTGTGGCAAAAAGCACTTCTGGTGGCCTGGGACAGACTGGAGGAAAGGAGATGCTTTACAAGAAATTGGGCAGAAAGTTGGAGTTGGTTTTATTTCTCAAGTGGAAGCACAGGTTTCTGTATTATCATCAAACATAGTATGTTCCTGCACCGAGGTAAACGGTCCTTCTGTGATCTATGGCTACCTAACTTGCGGAGGCAGCTGAGGCTGCTATAGGTATCAGACAGAAAAAAATGTGTTCTCCCTCTTCCCCTCGGCATCGCTATCAGTGGCCCAGTTAGATTTTGTGTCACTTTTTTTTACTAAAATTTCCTTTTGCTTCAAAATGGATTTATGAAGGTATTCTGCAACGTGAGTCAATTATGGTAAGTTATCTTGGACAAAAGAGGGTGAGAGGGACTTAGAAACAAATTAATGCATTTCATTTTTAATCTAAAGTAATTTGGTGGGGTCAGCCTGAAATGAGATGATTTTTTTTTTTTTTAAGTTGGTTTATTTTTCTCTGGTTTCCCCAATTTTTCTGTTCAGTGGGGCAAACACTCTGTTACATTAGACAGTTCTGATTCCAAACCGGCTTTAGCATGTTGACAGCGTGAACAACTCATCACCCGGAGAGTGAGAACAGGAGGGGAGCAGCAAGGGAGGAACAGAGAGTGCAGACTGTGTTCCTGCAAAGGACATGGAGAGAGGCTCCTGCCGAGATTGTGGGGGGAGAACAGCGGAACACCAAGCTCGTGCTGTAGAAATGCATAGCAAACAGAGGGAGAGAGTACATGACGCAGTGCCCATAGCCCTTGGCGTGGGGAAAGGAGGAGAAAAGCAAGGCAGGAGCTGTGCCGGGCAGCCCTGGGGCGGAGGGGAAAGCGAGGTGAGCAGGGAGCTGGGCAGAGGGACGGAGCCAGGTTAACTCCTGGCACACGCAATGCCCCTGGCATGCAGGCAGCCCGGTCTCCACAACTTCTGTCAATATTTCTTCTGTTTTCCTCCATTTAATGCTTTTGTATACAGCAATTCATCTCACTGTAAGAAGCGATGGGGGAAGGAATGGAAGCGAAAGAGAGGAAATAGCTTTCAGAGAAAATTCCCCTTCAAAACACTTGACCAGAATTGTCTGAAGGCTTTAAAATCCTGTTGCTTTCTCCAGCTTCCCTCATTCACGCTTCAGGATAGTATTGCCTGTTAGAAAGTGGAAGGCGCTTACCTTTCGCTGCAAGAGCGCAGTGGCTCAGAGCAACTACGCACGCAACCAGTGCCAGGGAGTGCATTGCTGCCAGTCCAATGACCCTCAGTCCAGTGTTTCTTCTCTTAAAAATAAAGGCATCCACAAAAGGATGGTTACATATTAACTCTTTGTATTTATTCCCATCCTAGTAAACAGAAGATAAAAGGTTCCTTGTGTTGCTTGTGGTAAAGGATGAAACAGCCATCACATGTTGCATTCGTACATAATGCAGGAATTCAAATCGCAATCTGGGCTGAAAACATCTCCTCTTCGCTTGTCTCTGCAGAGCATCTCCTCTTGGGACCGATGTTTTTGAAAAAAATGGTATTATCTTCTCAGCATCTTTAGAGGATGAGGATGTTTGGAATATGACATTGGATCAAATAATAGAACTGTAAGAAGCTTGTGTTTATCACTCGAGCGTGTACACTTCTAAGTACCAAAGATTCCTGAGAGTTATAGCAAAATCTTTCTAAGGCGAAATGATGAGTGTTGGAGTGACATTGGTATTGTCATACGCCTCCAGTGATGATACCAGCTTCATGCCAGTTTACACCAGATGATTATGTGGCCTGAAACTTCAGGCTTCAGGGGCCTATTTGATCAGATTCATGCCAACAATAAGCATCTTTCAATTAACAGATAACTAAAAGCAGCAGAGATAGCTGCCAGCACTGCAGGAAAAGTGAAATAATTATTCTGGACTGTGCTTGTTTGTGACAAGGGGGTCAAACTTAAATTGTATTTTTGGGTGGTATAAAAACTTGTTTTGGTGCTGTAATTTGGGGTCATCAAGTGAGAACTCCACAGATATCAGCTGAGGTTCTGTTCACTGCAGTTCTCCTAATTTAGCAGATTTTAACTGCAGGAGCATCTGAAGTGCAACCAAAATAACATTTGTGTAATCATTGTTCCACAGTTTGATGTTTCTAATCTAAGTATCCTCCTTCCCTGCTGACTCACAGCCTGTGAGGGGGAGTGGGGGACATTTGAAGCTCTAACGAGAAGCTAGGTTATGTCAAACTCTTACTGCTGTAATCTTAAATAGTTTGTTTATTTTTGTTTCATAAAGTTTTCCTGTTTGCACTTAAAACACAAGTTTTATCCACAACATTAAACGATTAGGAACATGCTATTCTCCTCAGAGAGAAAATGCCGTGAATGTCCCGCTGAAAATATTTACCAAATACACAGTGCCAAAGGGCAAAGTACCACCGCTAAATCAACAGAAAAAAATTGACTTCGTTTTCTGTATTTACATCTGATTATTTTTCCATTTGTCACAGCTTGCTACTTCCTCTTCTTTCTCTACCAAATTTCACAAGTATCTTTTCCCCTCCCAGCACACTGCAATGCTGTAATGAACTTTCTTGCCTCTGGTTTAAGTCCTTCCTTAGATCTGCCTGCTATTTTGATTACATTCCTTCCCGTGTTTAAAATAGCACAGGACTAGATGGGCACAATTTTATCCGTTTCAATGTTGACCATATGAGCATTTCTCACTGTGCTCAGCAGATGGCAGAATGTACTCTACCATATACCACACACACATAAGCGTCAACTGAAAAGTTTTCTGTACTACTTTAAGAAGAGGGGGGGAAAATGGCTTAAATTGTGTGCACATTAATTTTTCCATAGATCTTTTGTGCCATAACTTTACTGCTATTAAAATTGAAAGCAAAACAATAATTGCATGTGAAACTGAAAGAGGAGTGAATATTTAAGTATGCGTTTCACACAACTGCATAATAACTGACAATATTGTGATTCTTTTTGAAAACATGTTTCTTTGCAATAAGAAGCATTAGAACGTGTGCTACAAATAAGTGTGTCTTTTCTGGTACCTGGTGAACACGTGGTTATTGTTGTGTGGATTCACCTTGGCAGAGCATGAGCAAACCAACCTAGTTCTTTCCGTATTTGGTGATAGTATGCAATTACATATAGCATCTGATTTTCCATCACATTCAACCCACTCCTTTAGTACATGTGCTATTTATTATTACAGCTCCTATAAACCCAGTCACGAAGCAGGATTTTATTTCATTAGTGACCATGTAAAGGGAGAGCAGACTCATGGCCTCTACCACAAACAGGATTATATTCTAAGGAAAAAATGGTAGATGCAAGCGGAGAAAGTAGTGCAAGAAGCCCCCCAAGATGATATTAGCTAGCGTGATACATGGAATATCAGTATCGCAGCAGTCTAAGTGTTACCCGGTTTTGTGCTAGCATAGCCTAAAAGGAGAATATGCAGGAGGGATGGGAACAAACTGCCTATGCAGAAGCAGTGTTGCCCAAGTAAAAAATATGAAAGGCAGGATAGCAGAGATGAAGAGTGCGCGTTTGAAAAGATCGCACTTGAATGGTGGAGACCGGCATCACTGGCTGATCAGAGTGGTTTCAGTAAGGAATGAGAGAGGAAGAGGATAAGCCAGCAAAGGCCTTGAAAGTGAAGGTAAAAATGTCCTATGGAAGAGAAGGAGAAAAAAGTAGTAGAGGGACGCTAAAAGAAAAATGATGAAAAACAGTCTATGCAGCAGCATTCTTCATTGACACCAGCGGTCAGCTTGAGCTGTCATGACAATAGGAGAAGAAGACCTTGTAATAATCGGGACACCAGATAATAAGAAGGTAGACAAAGACTTTCAGGCGGGAATTGTTCTCTCCTAGAGGTATTATGCAGAAAGTTTGCAAGAACTAGACAGACTGAAGGTCAATGCGAGGTAACAGTTCCCCCAGCTAATGAGCCAGACCTCATGTCCTTCCTCTAATCTGTCTGTCTGCTTCTACAGTTGATGCTGTAATTTTCCTGATATTGTAGGATATGCCACGCTTCTGGTCCTGCCACAGACTTCCTGGCAGTCTGTCCTTCCGGACAATGAGTGTTGAGTCTGCATTACCCACCATTCTCCAGATTTTTCTGACTGTTCTTCAAGGAGAAAATGCAGGACACAGCCAGTTCAAAATGCAGGTGTTTCACAGATCAACAGAAATGTCTTGATTAGGGACATTAAGGTAAACATTAAAGAGAGGCCTGAATGCGGTTCTCCCTTATGTGCCAGCATCCTCTCCCTGAGGCACTCTGTCTGGCATGAAAGCTGGCCTTGGGACTGAACTTGCACCAACAATGTCATCCTTGTCCTGCAAGGAAGTATTCAGATTCCACTTTCCCTCATGCTGTTGCTTATGTTTCACCTGTCAGTCACTGGGTTTCCATGTGTACACCCATTCTTCTCTCTGGAGCACGAAGAAGCGACGAAGGGACAGTCAGATGGGTAACGGATGTGCCCGTGTTCCTCTGCAGGAGCAGGTGTTAAGTCATGGGCCCAGTCGTGTTGCCAAGATAGTTCTATTAATATTTGTTCAAAGTTCATTTATGCACTGCACAAACATTTTTATCGCCTCTTCTTAATACTTCCGATATTGAAGTGAGTGCTCCATTGCACTGAAGAGAGATAAGAAATAAAAAGTAAGAAAGTAAAATGAGTCATTTTTAGCCTTAAAGAAAAATAATTGCATTCCATTCTGGACAAGTCGAAACTGTTCTTACTTCACAAATATTAGTTGCATTTCATGCTTAATGTAGATCCGTATAGACAATTTAGGTGTACACATTCATGATCAGCAAAATATTCAGCCAGCCAGAAGCCAAGAGCCATTTACACTGAATTATTTTCCAGTGAAAGTTTATATTTCAGGTGTTTGGAGATGTTGGAAGTAAATATACAGTAACTGTTATTGCCCTGAAAGAATGTCTCGGAGACATAAAAAATGAACAGTGTCCATATAGTTCTTAAAAATATTATCTTCACTAAGTGGCACATTTTTGGGGTAAACTGCAGTCCTAGTTAGCACTGATGTTCCACAGTGCTTTTTCTGAAGTTAGCAAAATAATTATCATTTTAGTCCCAGACCTAAAATTGCCTTAAGCACCCACCAGTTTACTGGAAGTGTAATATTAAAATACCCAACCCTGTATCAATCTGAGATATCAGAGGGCTGGCACTAACAGATTTTCCAGGTGATAGCAGGCCTATGTTCTCTCGCAGAGGCATGAAGGTGTGACATACATTAAACTCGCAGTGCCCAAAACCAGAGAGCATCTTAAAGCTACTTCCCCCTCTCCGCCTTCTCATTTCCTGCACAGAAAACCCGGAGAATCTCTCTCACAGTTCTGCTGCGACCCAAATACTGTGAAACAGTCTGTTCCTCTGATAAATTCATCAAAACTCTGCCTAAAAAATCTCGTGTTATATTTCTTTATTGAGAATGTTGAATTATGAAGCCTTGGGGGCAAAAGATTCTCTATGAGAGTTTGAATCTGCAGTGGACGGATCTGCAAGGGACAATTTTTGAGATGTCGACATAAAAGTGCAGTATGAAGCCGCACGTGGTCTCACCCTTTTTTGCCTAGTCCCACTTTTTTGCCTTTTCCCTCAGTGCAGGTGTAGAAGTACACAACTGCGTTCAAAGAAGCAGCCAGCCAGCGTAATGGAGACGTCAGAAAAGACAGCGTGCTCTCCAAGCTCAAGCCAACCTGTTTCTCTTCTCCCATCAAGCATGAAACAAAGTTTTCAAGATTCCCTTCATCGTTATTGTTTCACTTTTTATTAAGCCAGATGCCACAGATTTCCCTGACAGCAGCATCTGGCCTTTTGTTTTTATTATATATGTGCGCATACGTACATGCACGCATTGCCTCGGGTTTTCATCTTGCTTGCACGCTGGGGAGGGTTCAGACCTGGTCAGGATCTGAGGCCAGTTCTCCAAGGAAAGCGCAGTGCTGCAGGAAAGACTTTGCACTTCCAGTACATCAAAAACGTCATTAGCATTTTACCACTTTGTACCACAGTGGAGCAATCCTTGCTCGTTTTCATCCCAGCATGACTCGGTCCCTCCTGGTAAAGGGCATCTCTGGGTAAACGAGAAGGCTCTTAAATCGCCTGTGCCTCCCTCGGCACATTGCCATAATACTGTCAGAAAGCCCAGCAAACACCAGATTTACTTACTGCTGTTCTTTGTTTTTTCCCAAATGACGGGTAAGGGGATCAATAATCAAGAAGCCATTGGGTATATTCATCCACATTAAAAACTTCAATGAAAAGTGCGTATGTGTAAAAGCAGGCCGGCATCGATGCTCTTTGGCTGTGTCGGAGCCATCCGTTGATAGCACCTAACAAATCGACAGCTTCACTCTAGATAGATGCTATGATCTCTATTAACCTGTGGATGTCATCTGTTAAATACTTTCTGGGCAGAATTCCAGAGTGTTCCAGATGAACAAGTCTACCTTCTTCGTGATTCAGCTCCTGTGCAGTGTAATCAGAAAGTAGATACTGGTCTCTCCTAAACTGAAACCTTCACGAGCCAGACCGAGCCTTGCCATTGCCTTCATTTGGGGCTTTTTCAATGGGAGTACAGAGGCACCATCACTTCCCTGCTCCTGCTGGCCACGCTGTTCCTGATACCAGCCAGAATGCTGTTGGCCTTCTTGGCCACCTGGGCCCACTGCTGGCTCATGTGAAGCTGGCCACCCACCAGCACCCCCAGGTCCTTTTCTGCCGGGCAGCTTTCCAGCCACTCTGCCCCAAGCCTGGAGCGTTGCTTGGGGTTGTTGTGACCGAAATGCAGGACCCGGCACTTGGCCTTATTAAACCTCCTACAGTTGGCCTTGGCCCATCGATCCAGCCTGTCCAGGTCCCTCTGTAGAGCCTTCCCACCCTCCAGCAGATCAACCCTCCCGCCTAGTTTGGTGTCATCTGCAAACTTACTGAGGGTGCACTCAATCCCCTCATCCAGATCATCGATGAAGATATTAAACAAAACCAGCACCAAAACTGAGCCCTGAGGGACACCACTGGTGACTGGCCGCCAAGAGGATTTCACCCCATTAATCACAACTCTCTGGGCACGGCCATCCAGCCAGTTTTTAACCCAGC
>VXBH01001376.1:126295-149770 GCA_013400035.1 Rynchops niger | reverse complement strand
TTTTTTTTTTTTTTAATGCAGGGGATTTGGGAAACAAGGATTTCAGTGCCAAGGTAAGCCACAAATGCTTTGTTGGCTAGTGCACATTGTTGCATCTAACTTTTAAGGCAGCCAAAACTTGCCTGCAGCAAGAAGGAAAGAAGCCCGGAAAAACTAAGCAAGCATCTCTGCCTATGCAAATTCTAATGGAAGACAATTATTCAATTAAATAACTATTGGCATTTACATCATATACATTGAACAATCAAGTAATTTTTCTTACTGTAATAACACAAAAAATGTGTGTTTTTTTTTAAAAAAATCTCATCACAGTAAATGCATATAATCTGCATGTAATGCAGCTTCTAACTTTTCATAAAAATAATCTGTGCAATTTAGCTTTTGCAGAGACCATTTTTCACATCAGAAGCTCTTGTCTGTGTGGGCGTTTTGGAAAATGGATTCACTTTTTAGTCATATGGCTTCTTTTCATAACCCAAACTCCCTGTTTTTAATTTTCATACTCTGTATGCTTAGGAGGACCTTTGGTTTGAACTACGTTTTAGGACAGGCAGCATTTTTCTGTCTTACGTGATACTCAATTACAAAAAAAATCCACCCCTACAAAATCACCAATTTAATACATTCTGCTGACCTTGAGAAACTGAAAGCTGCTGTAGTGGAAGATAACTATATACACGAAAGCCAGAGCAATGATATGCTGTATTCTTACATATTCTGTATTCTTGCCAAATTCTTACCATTATTTAGCATTTAATCATAAAATAACCACACCCAGCTATTGTTATTTTTTCTATGTCATATGTTTACCTAATTAGGAAGAGGCTTTTTGTTGTCTCTTTCTCTTCCCCCACCTTCTTCCCTATCATTTCACCTGCAGATGTACATTGTGTACTCATTAGCTAGCCTTTTGCTTGTTTCTTTCATTACTTTTTTTCTTAAATGGTTATTTGCTAATGCTTTAGAGCATATTTGACTATCCTGAAAGTTGCTTTTACTTAGTAGTTGGTGAAATTATGGGTTCTGTGGTATTTTTGTGAAAGTTGATACTTCTTGAAATTAAACCTCTGAGAAACCGAATGTAAAAGAATGATGCCTTTTAAAGATGTTGCAATAAATATTTTTCTTTCTGCAAGTAGAAACTTGCAGAGAGACACTTATAGTGACAACACTTCGTGCCATATTAAGGTAAGCATGCAGCCATGGTTTTACTATGAATCTTGTATATGAATTCCTTTATGTCCCAAGATGTTAATGCTAAATTCTGTAGATATCCTCCAGTTTTTTGCTACTCATAGCATCCAGAGCGGTGCTATATATCGATCTGTAGCACTCAGTAGTGGAATGGCATTTTCTGAGTCCCGCTGAGGACAGCTCAGTGATTCCTAGTTAAGGCATTATTCAGATGTTCGTTAGAGATTTCCATTGGTATACAGAAAATAATTGGGGCTGCATTTAAATTATGCAGTTATCTATCTTAAGCTTTGCAGTTGGTACAGTGTCAACTGTCTCCTGTTTTCCAGCCAGGCAGCTAGTGGCTCAAATTGGCCACGCTCCACTGGTCCGAGCCACAGATCCAATTTGGTATGGCAGTTCATTTCCAGTATCTTGGATTCTGTGGCCAGAATTCCTTCTGCCATTGTAATTCTAGTTAGCTAGGAATTGTTTTGAGGACTAATCTTTGTAAAGCTAGCTAAAAATCTGACTGCAGTCTCATCTTCCCTCCAAATGCCGTGCATGAATATAACTAAAAGTGGCAGAACAGCTTGATTATTTTTTTACTTTATTAAAAATGCTTCAGAAATGATACTTTTCAGGAATCTAAATGTGTTCAAACCTGACTTTTGTATGCATCAGAGCAAGATTCTGCAGTCTTTTCTTTGATGGACAGTGTTGGATTCGGTGTTCCTGTCTGTAGTAGCATACAGTCAAAATCTCTAAGAAATATTCAGATTTTAGGTAGTTTGTAGGAAATTATTGTCTGTGCAATAATTAAGTACTGGGTTTTTTTGCATTCATTCATTAAATTTGATTGTCATCAAAGTCAAAAAGTTCATATTCTTGGGATAATAGTCTTGAAAAATAAAACTCCATGATAAAGTTAGGCATCTGAATCACATTTTTTCAGTTCAACTTTCTGAAGATTCCATCTAAAAAGTCACCAGCTAAAGCTGGAAAGAAAAGTTAGTGATCAAAATTAGTGAAAACATGAAGAATTTAAAACAAAAACCAAAACAAAAAAAAACCCCAAACCAAAACACAAAAAACCCCAAACCAAAAAACCCAAAAACAAACGTGTGAAACTAGAAGGTATGTTGCAAAAAACCCCTAGTTTCTTTAATTAAGTGACTATCTTTACAGAAAAGAATGACAAATGAAGAATAAAATGGAAATTTCGGTATGACATGAAGGAAAGGAAAGAATATTACAGTGGCAGCTTCTAGTGTAACTATAGTTCTTGGTCCGTCAGAGTTTCCATTATAAGAAACTTTTTTAGCTCTGTTTTCGAGAGTGTTGTAAAATCTCCTGCTAGACAGAAACTTGAGGTCGGGCAGGTTTCAGAGTTGGGTGGTTTTATTATTTCCAAAGTTGTTTTAAATTCCTCTGGCCTTTGTTACCAGATGTAAGAGGAAAAGTCCGTAGTAGTAATACATAACACTCAAATGATGCTTCTGCTCTCAGAAACTGCAATTGTTCTATGAATATTTGTGTTAGTAATTCTTTAATTAAACAAGAGTCCTAACTCAGTGTTTATGCAGTACTAAACATTGCAGCTAACACAGTATGCTTTTATAGATTTTTAAAACTTCCTTTAAAAGGGTCACAATAAATGCAGCTCTTTTATTTTTAAGAGATGGCCTTGAAAGAAAGGATTTTTATTTTATGCTTAAATTTAAATAAAATTTAAATTAAAACTTAATGCTATACTGTAATGATCTTTTTTTGGACCACTAATACCTTTTTTCATTGGGTTTGCTTTGAGCCTTGGAACATGTTTTCGATTGTATGTAATCATTTTTGGTTTCTGATTTCCATGCTTGTATTTCTGCTGCAGTACTCAGCTTCAGCATTACGTAAAAACATTTAAATGAGTTCTTCGGAATTGAAGAGAAATATTTTCATTTATTTCATTGAAAAGCTTTGCTAAATTCTTTTTTTCTCCTTATTTTTATGGGATCCCTATGAATTTGCAAAAGACAATGAATTCAATTTTGGTGTGGCCTTTTAAAGCCCCTGATGGGGCAGAGGTTCAGGGTGCAATTGCATTATTACCGCACAAATGCTTAGCAAGAGACAGTCCATGTCGTAAGTAGTCTGTCTGTCTTAATGCATGTATTCTGATGTGGCTAGTTGCTGTATATACTGGCAAACAGATACTCAGAAAGGCTCCTTAGGTTTACAGCTAGAGTTGTGATTTGCCGTTTCGTGGAGAGGCTGCAGAATTCTGTTGCATTATTGGAAACAAGTTTTTCAAAGAGTGGGTTTGGCATCAAGAAGTATCGTTGGAGGAAATCAGGACCTGTCTTTGGTCATGTGTGAATTTGAAAATGAACTTGAAAAGTTCAGCTGGATTTACTTTCTCCTAAGGAACATGTTTTTTACTACCTCCTCTTACTAGGAAGTACTTTGCTGTTTGAGATTTGTGTTTTATTGGTGACTTACGTGAACATGAACGATTCTAAAATACCGTGCTTTTGAAACAGGAGTTCTTATACTGTTTTGTTTTTGCTGTTCTCTGTTGATTGTCTTTGTGGTAGTGAAAACATGATGGTAAGATTATTTAAGTGAGTTCTGGCTTTGTTTTGTTTTCTTACACTGTCAAGCAAGACAGCAAGCCGTCTGTAATACTGAAAGCTTTTCTCTGACGTGCACCTGGAAATACTGCAAGAGGAATGTGAAAAACTGAATAATCTAAACACTTTTTCAGTCTGACACAGTATGAGAGTTCCTCTTTTAAGAAAGCAGACTTTAAATTAAGCAAGCTTTTAAGCTGTATTTTGGCTTCCTCGTTCTTTTGATATTCACTGTTATACTCTGAGTGTAACCTATATCTGTTTCTTTCTGTCTGATTTGTAAGAAAAATTTTTTTCTGGTGAACAGAGCACAACAAGTAGTGGTTCCTTAAGATGTGAAGAATGTATGTTGAAGAACCTTTATTACCGTACGTTTAGAGGTTAAGTTCAGCACTGAAGGCTCAGCAAGTTCCTCGAGGTGAAAATATTTTTAGTTACAGTAACACGAATGCACTCAACTCGTGTTCCAGATTAAGGGCTTGTGGTCAGTTCTCTCCAAATGGCCAAAATTTGTAGTTACTCACTGCAAGTTTTCCCTCTTTTACATGATTTCTGCAGGGTCTACTGAAGTGCGATATTCTGCTGCAGTCCAGCTTTGAAACACATTTGGCTTAAGGATAATAACTAGCTAAGGAAGAGTTTCATGGGTTTTTTTCTAATTTACATAAATAAAAAATAGAGAAATCGATTTAAGCAGATTATTATGTTTAGCTAATCTGTGCAAATATTGCTCCTTCCATTTTTTTTTTTTTTTCATATCTTCCCTCAATTTATTTTCAGACTACTTTTTCCGAATGTTGAATCTTACCTTAAGTCGATGCGGTAAGCTTTTTGGAATAGCGTGTGTCATGCTAGCTACACTTCCTAGCAGTGCTGGTGCTGGGCTAGTTAGACATCTATAGTAACTGCTTCACTAAAAATGGAAATGGTTGGATTTTATTCTTTTGTACTGTCCTTGCAAATATCATAACTTTGGCACGTTAAACCAGCCCTTCATTTCCTCTGCGTTGTTTATCTTTTATCCACTAGTTCTTGACCTCTCTTCTGCAATGAAAAGACAAGAACCTACTGATGCCGCCTCCTTTTTAAATCATCTGTTTTCCTTTAAAAAGTGGTATTATGGTCTGTATAGAGAGGTGGTTGAGAAACTAATTTTTAATGCTGTAGCTGTGATCTAAAGATTTGAACCAGGGAAACCTCTGAATGCCTGTGACCTGGTTGACATGTACAGTTTCTGTTAATCCTCAGCTCTGTTATGTTTATAGAGGAAGCAGCACAATTAATTCTCTTGTGTATGGATCAAGGCTTAGTTCTTGGTTTTCCATCCTGATAGTTGCGTTTCTCATACCAGCAGTTCCTTGTTCATTTTACTATCTTCATTTTTCTTTGTAACAAGAAAAAAAAAATGTAAAGGAAAATCTATTACTTTCTGTGTTGCTTCTCATAGAAAATATTTACTGTGTTCCTTCCTTGGAAATGTTATTGCGAAAGGGTGGATAAGGTACAAAGTAAGTTCCCCTCTTTATGCCAGAACTGTTTCTCTGGTATCATTATCATTTTTTGTGGTAAGACCGGATATTACAGGCCACAGTTTGAACAATATGTGTGTTTTTCTTGGCACTTTTTATATTACTTATTAGTCATGTGCTACAGTTTATATTAACTAATGTTTCTATAAACCTGAGATTGAGAAATGACGTTGAGAAATGAATTCTGTGGAAGTCACTAAGAGTCGGTGACTGTTCATACTTTCTATGTAGCTTAACAGTCAGCATGAAATGTTCTGAAATGGGAACTTATAATAGATATACTTAAAGCAGCAGACTCATTAATGTATTTTCATGCATATAAATTGGAGGCATCTGTTAAAAAATGGAACACAGACACGTACCCCCACCAAAAAAAAGAACAAGAGACAAAAAAACCACCTGGGAGCATAAATGGTGGCTGTGCAGAGACAGGTTCCATGACTCCTCTGGCCAGCTTTGTCCTTCCCGTTGGCCTTTTGCCCTCAGCCTGATCTGTGGGCTGTGTGTCTGTGGACTGCTTCTCAAAGGGGCTGTAATTTTAATGATCTGCAGATAATCTGACATGCAGATTATAAGCATGCAGATAAGATGCTTGTTGTGTATTTGTTTTGTCATCTTCTGTTTATTTATTCTTCCCCTCCTTTGGCTGTCTCTTTCCTTCCCTTTGTGGCATATGTCCCATATTATGAGGAAATACGTTGCTGTTAATTGCCTGATACCAGGGTAAGTCAAGATTCTGATCCCATCCCTGCAGTTGAACTCTGAGAGATTTTTGCAAAATTGCCCATGTTCCAAGTTTTTACTGAGAACAGTGTTGACGTGCAGATGGAAGTCCTGAGTCTTAATGAGTGCAAATACATCAGTGTTTGTTCAGATCAGGAAAGCCCTTTGGAAATGCGTGTCCCAGTCATCCCTGCTTTTAGAGGGCTTTGGTTTGCGTGGCTGGGTGGACTTGGAGCATGCAAAGTTGATTTCCTTTGGGTGATAGCCAACAGAGCGCTGAGTTACAGCAGCACATTTAATGTCCTCCAGGTGCTATAGGGTGTTTGGTTCCCGGGTCACACTGCAGCTCCTCCAACGTTAAACCCCTGAGACAAGGACTGTACGGGTGCCTAGTTCTTAGCACTGTTTCTCTACAAATCTGTTCCAGTTGGAGCATTACTTGCTAACATAGACATACCGGTTATGCTTTCAGCAATTGTTTCCTGTGCGGGGAAGGGGATGTGTTGTCTCCGAGCATCGTTGCTCTATAGAAAGGACAGTAGGGGATCTTTGTTCAGAAGAGTGAAGATCCATGTATCCATGTTTGTGAGGAATCTGTTACTACAACTGTGTATCACAAAAACAATCTGTATGTCAAATAGATGCACAATACAGAACTCACTAAATATACAATTCACTCTACATAGAATGCGACAGTAAAATAGTACTTCTGTTTTTCCAGAAAATTTCCGTGATGGTACTGTGCTCATCAAAACTGGAACATAATTAAATCTTGTCTTGCAGCAAAAGTTTTTTTTTTTTCTTGTATTTCATTTCAAGGGCAAAACTATCTTCACCGTTCGCACACTTCCAACGTGTTAGGTTCTGTTTTGTTTTGTTTACTTGAATCAGTTAGATGTCCCAGCAGCGTGTTCCAGTTAAAAGAAACTGACTGTTCCAGTGCCCTAGATGTAATTCTGTGAAGCTCTTCAGCTTCTAATTAAACATGTGGGAGTGATAGCTCGTTCTGAGTTGACAGATAAACTAGTTTGAGTCCTGGGCAAGATAAAGTTTGGCATATTGTTTATTTTCCCCTCTGCTTTTGTGTAACACTGCACATCAGCGGCTGATATGCAGCCGCATATGGTGTAATTTCATACAAGATTTTTGTGGATCTAAGTGACTTATGCCATGAGTGGAATTTAATGAAATGTTAGAAAGTTCCAGAAAGATGAAGAAAACAGATTTTACTGTTGGGATGCAATGATGATTGCTTCTTTTATGTTTGTTTTTGTGGGTTGTTGCTCTTTAGGGTGAAAGGTAAAAATAATAAGTTATTTGATAAATACTTCAGGCTTAGTTTCTCAGTTTTCACATCTGCAGTAAAAAGCATGAAAGTCTAAGAGTGAAGGACTCCCTTGTGTATAATTAATAACAGGAACTACCCTTTAAGTGTTCTTAAATTCTTGTAGATGCTGAACATTATAATGCTAACTGATTTCAGCAGTGCTTGTTGAAGACACGTAGGGGCTGGGAGTGCTTGGGAGTTGATTATCAGCTGTTAATTTTTCCGTTGCAGCTCTTTATGAATACTGCCTTCCATAAATGTGATTCACAGCAGTTACCCTGTAAGTCAGGCAACCGAACACGTGTGTACTTATCTTTCTGTGGATTTCATTGTCATTTACTCTGATCTCTTAATTATAATTTGATTTACATGAAAGGTTTTTTTGGATCCTTTCTGCAATTATATAACTTAGACTATAAGGTACTGCAGACACATGTGCCCTTTTTTTTTTTTTTTTTTTTTAGAATATCTGCTAGTGACTTCATGTAGATTTCGAAATCACATTCCTGTCTTTATTAATTAAAATCTTTTCATTAAATGAGCATTATTAGAAGTCTGGAATATGTCCCTATAAATGTAGAAGCTTACTGTAATTTTTGTCTGTCTCTTATTGTTTACAAAATGTCTTTTTTAAAATTTTTTTTTTAGTCTGATACAGAAGCACTTTTTTTTTAACTCATAATGCATGTTTGTCTAGTAACACCAAAAATACGGTCATTATCACTCTCTAAATTTGCTGGTTTTTGGTTTTTAAAATGAAGCTGCAAAATTCTAGCTAATACTTGTCTTTATATGATAGCTGGTCAAGATGTAGAAAACCACTTGCTTTTCATTTGCAATGATGTAAATAGATTTTGACACTGTGAAAAGTATCTATGAAGGGACCATGATCAGCACAAATAGCTTGTATGGCACGTTCAAGGCTTTATTTACCTTGTGTAATAATTGTCAAGTTGCTTTCTGTTTTCTTTTTGCTAAGAAAATAGCCCCTATTCACAAAACAACTATATTTTTTTAAACTAGAGTTGCAGCCGTTCCCCCCCACCCCCTTTTTTTTTCTTTAGCTTCAATCAACATAATTGTATAAAGCTATTAATATTGCATATGTTGCAAGCATTTGCATATAAGTAAATGAAGTTTGTAATTGCATTTCTAATTTTTATTCTGGAGCAAAACTTCATGAAGATTGTGTTTCTGGAAATTGGATGCTTTTTTCCCCCCTCCAGATGATCCTTAAAATGATAGCATAATGAATATTGGTACCAATTTAATTAACCATTTTCGAATTTTAAATCTTTCAGAATCAGATGTTTAGAATTTGGGGTTCTGTGTGCTTGAGTTTCAAAACCACTAATAAAGTACATGAATGTGTCTCTTTAGTATGTGTTAGAAAAGGATAAGTACTGACTCAAAGTGGATCAGATCCTATCCTTCCTTATTTTATTATTAAATGTGGTAAAAGAGCTTGCTACAAGGTCCAGGCTGAAGATAGACATTCTTATTTCAACGAGGGTTGAACTTTGTTCTCAATGTAACTCTCTTTCCAGAACACATATTTCACTCTTCATTTTCATTTAAAATTAATAACATTTTTAACTTCAGTGGAATGTGTGCTGAATGTGTTATTTTAGTTCCTCAGTAAACAAAACATTATTCCTGTACGAGAAGGACTGGGAAGAATAGTTTGTCGTCTTCTTTCAACTTCTAGTCTGTGTTGGGATTTTATTTTGGTTTTTTTTACTCACCAGAACATCAGCCAGAATCCACAGTATTCTTGTCCTCAAGAAATTGGTCATTAATATTAGATAAAGGTGAATCTTCCTGTTCTAGCAAAGAGTGCAGAAATAAGCCTTATCTTACGGAAAGCTATTGTGGATGTTAGTGTTTTAGTGTGTTGATTTTAAAAGTTCTTCCTGAGATGTTATTGTTAGTAATCAGGATCTGCATTCTTATCACTTTTCTCTGCAGATAAGCTGAAACAAATTTTATGAAAGTGCAAAACAATCCCCCGTATGATTGTCTTTGTGTGCTAGAGGATGTCTCTGCAGTGTCATTCCTCCTGCGTCTGTACGGCCCTGCACGCACTTCCATGGCAGCTTCTGATTCTCTGGGCAAAGAAGCGTCACCTGGTGCCGCCTCTTCTCTAGTACCTGTTACCTGAACTAGTTTCCCGTTTTTTGCACACAAGCTTTGTGCCACAGAGAACTTGTGTGTGTCTGAAGATGATGCCCGCCTGCTAGCTGGTGACAGGTTCTGGGCATCTCATTTTTCTTCTATTCCAGAATTTTATAAAATAAATGGATTTCAACCTAACAATTCCCTGGATTTGTTTGAATTGGAGGAAATGTTAAAAAATCATCATGTTAGAACAAATACAGAAATAGACTAATGCAACAGAATTGACTATAAGTGCATGTGTATTTTTTCAAGTTTTTCCATCATGGCAGGTTAGCTGATTGAATTTGTGATGTGCCTTAAAATTAGTCAGATTTTGGATTGCTCTTACCTTGTTTGCTGACTTTTACTCTAAATGAATTAAACTTGAGAGCATTCCAAGTATGTCAGTTTTACATCTTCCTTTCTTGTCATCAGCTTTTACAAATTACATCTGTTGGATATATTCTTATAAAATGGAACTTTGCTGCTAATAGAAGCGGATGCGAACACAGTAGAAGGCAATAGGTACACTCCTGTGCATGGATATTTTTCAGTTTTTCTGTGTATGTATAGGCCCCTTGAGACAAATGTTGCAGGATTGCAGAAAGAAGGGAGAAAGATAATTTTGTTTTTATTCTGTTTCAAATATTTTGATGCCTAGATTTTGCTGAGTATTCCTTTTGATGTTATTGAGAGGTCCTCAGGTGTGAGCCTTTAAAACACAGTAGAGGCTCAGTAAATCTAATTGCGCAGCTTAGTGAAACCGACTGTTGCGGTGTCTCCGCTGCACTGTATGTCCGTGACAAATGAACACGACTGTTGCAACTGTCTGATGATCCGGGGGGGGGAAAAAGTGCATTTTGTTAAATATGAAAACTTACTAAAATTCCATTCTTATCCCAGTATATCAGTGGGCAAAAAGGTGGTGTTTTCTCATGGTTACTTCTTTCTTTGTGTTGCTATTTGCTTGTCTAAATGTGGCCTGTATGTTAGCACAAATAGTATCGGTTCTTTAGTGTTAGTTTCTGAATTGCCTGTGCGGTAATATCCCTGATTTACATCTAAAAAGGAGCATTGAAAAACTGCGTAGTTGCTGAAGGGGGTTTTAAAGTGCAAGTGGTGGATATGTTTTATACATTTTCCTCAGAAGTGGTATTGTTTCCTAATAGACCGTGCAGTCCTTGTGCCAACTGCACAGCATGGTGTTGCGTGAGATGATTTTACGCTCTGGTGTTCTGTATGCTATTGCCAGTCGTTTCACTGAGTAGTACTTTTAAGTGTTTTGTTCTGCCTTAGATATCCAGGTGTGCCTGATAAGTACTGTAGGCTGTAAAACTGATGCCTTGTTGACATTTGTGTAGAAGTCGGCAAAGCTTATTTCTAAGATTTCTGCAAAACTGAAGCCTTGTGTCAGCTTCCTGGTGCTGTATAATGAGGAACAGTTTAGTTGTCATGTTTGTATAAAGTTGTGTTCATTTAATTAAGCTTGAGCTCAGGTTTCTTTGAACACTTTGCAAAAGCAGAATTGTGTTGTATGTTATTAAACCTGGTACAAGGCCAGGTGCCACTTTTATTTTAGAACATAAATACATTATATTACAAGTATTTAAGGCTTGTATTTGATTCATTATTTGGTATTTGCTGTGTCTTCATTTTGTGGCAGCAAATGTTTTACATAGTTTCTATGGGTTTGGATACTTGACAACAAGTATCCTGATGACAACAAGGTCCATTATTTTCAGGGGTACTCCTGAAAGTCCATCAAACCGGACATCCCTGGAAGCCTAGAACTGTTTAGTATCTGGGACAGATAGAATGGAGCAGATATGCTTGACTTTGGCTTTTGCTTTTTATTATAAATAGAATAAAAATTGTAATAACACTATAAATATTTTTTATAATAGAGCTGTTTCTATATTGGGAAGAGGGAGGACAAATCTTTGTCACCAATGCATCCCTTCCCTGGGTTCCGTAGAAGGTCTTTGACCTCGGATTCTTTTGTTTCCTGCCTGTGCCTTAAACTTCTCTCTGGGTCTGCGATGGTGTTGTGCATATTAGAATCATATGCTGCAACTACAGAGCCAGTTTTTAAGCAACCCAGTCATGGTAACGGGCATATAAAGTCCCAACGTTTTTTACTGCTACTACCTTGTTGGTTGGTTGGATTCGATGATCCCAAGGGTCTTTTCCAACCTAAATGATTCTATGATTCTACCTTCCTAAGTGCTTTTGAATCCTGATAACAGAACCATAAAGTGTGGGTTGTTAGGATAATGTGACTGACAGTGACTGAGACCTCATATGAGTAGATACCAAGTGAACAAATTCATTAATGCAAGGCCATGAATTTATGGGCACATGACAATTTTGGAGTACTGATTACTTAAGTAAATGTATAGCTGAAGATTGATGAAGGGAATAAGGCTTCATCGTATATCATTAATGTATTGGGGAGGTCTAATTGGGTTTATGCAGGTTTTTATAACAAGCTTTTTGCAAAAAGCATTGATAAATAGGCTCAGTAAACTTTAATGAAGTCCTAAACACTAACCATTGAGCTTATTTTGTAATTTAAATCAATACTTTAAAAAGAGTACTAATTGTAGAACTTACTGTAGAATTAAATTTCTAATAAATCTTGCTCTTTCTTGGCTTTTATTCAACTTATTCAAATATTGACCTTTGAATTCTTACCATTGCCTATATTTTATTGAGCCTTGCTTTGAAGGGGAGGAGGCATGTGTGTAGTATCATCTTTAAGCTTTTGTTGTAATAATTAAAAGGGCAGTGTCAGACATATGGATCACTTGACATTTAACATGGCAAAATGAAAAGGAAATGGGTGATAAAATCAGTAGGGTTAATTTTCGAACCATCAAATGTGAAGAGAACGCGAGAATGGAAACGAGCCTGGCCAGCAGGTAGCAGAACTGATGTATTTCCAGAACGTCCAAAACACAGTTCATACCAGTTCTGCAGTCAGGGAACTCTTTGTACGAGCGTAGGATTGTATTCCTGTCGAGGTAATAAATGTTCGTAATATTTTAAAGCCTGGATCTTGCGAACTGCTTTGTTTGAATGGATCAGTATCGCAGTCAATGAACATCTATCTATTATGTTGTTCTATATGGAACAACTATTGGGATCTGACCTTAATCTGTAGTTAATAGTATAGGCTTTAATACTTATTTTTATTTGCAGTGCAGAGATCCGCGGAATAACTGAAGCCTCATATTATGCAGAATTCTGCATTAATATTTAGTAGAGATGCCCTTGATACAGAAGGTTTAGTAACCTAGAGGGACACTAGGTGTGCTGATACGTGCATGTATTATTCTATTGCTTTCCATATATATTTTTTGGAAGTGGAAATTATTTGCTTGAGCTCAGTATTAAATTTCAATTTAATAGCATGATAATATCTCTTAAAATTTTACATAAAAATATTCTGTCATAGAAATACTTGATATCATTTAAGTTCTGCTTATTATGGTTGTATGTAAGGACAGAGCTATAAACGCCACCTGAAACATTAATTGGATATAATATATACCTCATCAGGAGAGAGTGGACAACTTGCGGACCATGCAAAAAAAGTTCTTTTCATACACACATCTCTCGTAAGGGTAACTAAGAAGCAGTAGTGAGAAGATGCAGCCCTTACTTCCTGGGTAACTCAGAGAATGGCTTCATCTCCTGTGCAGGTACAGTACATAAATACACTGTGTGAAATAATCTGGATGATTTTACCATGCTACACAGTGCTGATCCCGTTAGGAAAAGCCCTTGACACTCTGTATTTCTCAGCAAATAGGGTTCTGCCAGGCTTAATGGTGTGGAGATGATTCTTTGTTTTCACACACACACACCCCTTATTTTGGAATACAATTATCAATAGAGCAGAATATGGTTTACTTAAAACTTGTTCTCAGCAGATGAGTCCTTGTCACTTAATGTGTGATGTTCCTGTTGTGGTGTGTGTAGGGAAAGCTCAGGCCGTGGCTCTGGGTATGTGTGATGTGGTAGGAGAAACTTGCTCTGTGAAGCAGGTTCTGTCTGTAGTTACTACTGAGTTTAGGGCTGAATGAGTTCTGTTCAGGTTATTTTGTCCTATGCAGTTAATTTAATTGAGGCTGACAGAAATCGAATGGGTGATGGGAAAGAGAATGATCTTGCTTGAGAAAATGATCGAGGTATTTTCTGTTGTGCCGTCTGTAATATTGACAAGAAAATGCATACTTTTCGGGGGTTGTTCCCCCCCTGCCCCAAGTTACAGCCTATTTTGAAAAAAAAATAGAACTCTTCATTCTAGCTCTTCTTGCATGGCCAAACTACTTATCCCTAGGTTGAGGCTTGAAAACAGAGTAATTTATTCTTCTGTGCTATCTCTTTCTGCAGTTAGAAATTCATTCTGACCTGCTGGTGAGATGCAGGGTAACAGATGCAATCTTTGGATCAACCAGCTACAGCTTTTGTGTTAACCAGTCATCAGGAAATATCACTAAATTACTGGAGTACAAAACGCATCTGTTGGAAATATGTTTAAGTCTTTTGTGAAATAGGATGGGAAAAACATTACTAGAATGGGGAGTGGCTTTAGAAACAGCTGTGCTAAACAACGAAGTGTGGACCATGTGAATGAGCTCTTTTCAGAAATCCGAGCAGACCTAGTTGGAGTTGGGTTCGTGTGGCTTCTCTCCAACTGTTTTGTTTCTCTCGCTATTGCATAAGTGAATTCCGTAGCTTGTTCGCGTTTTCTGTCAGTTTGAAATTGCCCGTGTGCAAGTTGGTGGGCAGTAGCCTAAATGCATATGTGTCTTGCCAAGAGTTAAAGCTTGCAGGTTTTAGTTGCTTATAAATCAAGATCTAGTCTCGACTTCACTACGTATGTTGCCTCCTTACTTTTGAAGGAATGCTGTCTTAATTCCTGCATTCAAAAGGAAAGCATTAAGACTCTGAATCAACCCTTTAACATTTGCTTAGCCCTCCACTTTGATATTTTATTAATTTGTTTTAATGGCATAATCCATGTTGCCATGAGGATGCTTTTCAAGGCCACATGTCTGCTCCTAGAAATTGATGTCCTACTGTGTTTTATAACAGCATGTCCTAATTCTGAAGTTGCCTGTCATGCAGCCGCGATGCAAGTGCTCCCAGCCTTTTCCTTCCCTCACCGTCTCACGCTCTCTCTGCACAAGTGCCACAAGCCCCACTTACCTGTTCTTAAAAGCCTAGTGGCAATTACAGCCCCAGAACTTTGCAAAGCTTTGATGTGGCACCCGAAGTGGGAGCCCTGGGTGAAGATAATGAGTTCTGTATTACTTGTTAACACAGGATAAAACGTCAGTTTCTTTCAGTGCTCATGGTAATGAATCCTTCAAAAATTTCAGACTGAAAATAGAAAAAAGTTCTTTTTGCCACTGCATATTTTGGACTTTGGTTTTGGGAGGTGTAGAACACGGGTTATTATTTAACACATGTAGTATCTGCAAAATAGTTCCAAAATGAGTCGGTGCTGGTTTTAAAATAGGAATTGCTTTTAAGTCGAGTCGGGATGTGGAAAACTCTCTCTGTATATCTTATTTGTTAAGTTATCTCCTGAGACCAGTTTGCACAAAGATTCTATTGAACAGTTTAAAATGTCAAAGCTTGCTCGCCTTCAAAACAGCTGTGTCCAAAATGGTTTTTGTGTTGATGGGAAACTCTAAGCTTTCTCTAGAAGAATGCACTAAACCAGCGTGTTTTTTAAAATCGCGTTGGTGTCTCCAGATTAGTTTTATGAAAAGAGCCATTTATGAAGATGATGTTTTCTTTCAAGGTTAAAAAAATCTGCATGCTGTCTCCTGAGAAAATACCAAGATCTCTGATAACACCACTTTTTACATATAGATTACTGATAAGTTTACAAGGCAGAAATTTATCAGAGATCCAGATGTTCTAGTTCTGCTTATTAACCTCTGTATGCATACCCTTAGGCTGTCTTTTCACACATGGACTTGAAGATCATAACATGCTTATGGTACTCTGACCTAAAAATATCTCTGGTTTTTCTAAACTCTGCGCGTTTCTGTCACTGATTTAAGGCTCTCCAAAACATTAAGAGTATAATTGCCCTGAGTCTCACTTGTGTGTTGGACTAACACTGTCTCCACCTGCAAAACGGTGATATTTAGCAGTGCTTAGGTGACACAGATTGTGTCAGAATCAAGGACATGAGACAAGTACGTAAGAGAGGACTTTGTGGTTGTTTTTCATCCTTGTGGTACGAAGTCGTGCAAAGCTGTTTTTTTGCTTGACAAGAATCCTTGTCCTAAGGAGTTTGGATGCTGAAGGGATGAGTCAGTAGAGGATCAGAGCTGCCTTTGCCCTTGCTCTTTGTTCTGCAGGATGAGGTGTGGGATTTTTTTGGCTGGTGGCAAGTTGTGGTTTTTCAAGCAGAATGTTATAGAGGAGGTCATTGTCTAGAAGCAGAGTCAGTTAATTTGAGCTTTCCCTGAGGAATTATTTTTATAACTTGTTACACCTGAAGAATGAGTTACACTGTCTCGGTTTTCTGATAGGGAATCATATTCTCTTCTAAACCGCTTCTGCCTTCTGTAGGACACTACGTGACTCAGAGCTTGTTTAAATGAGAGCAAACATATAAGGGATACCTTTCTCAATGGCTGCTTGCTCCCGTGTAATCTGTTCTTAAGATCATCCATTTAGCTGGCATTAATTCAGTTCTGTGAGGAGTTTCTGTAAACTACAACAACCCTGCCCGTGCCAGACCCAAGCTTGTCACTGCTGCAATATTATCATTTTATCACTTGCTTGACAGGTGTGAATTTAAATTCTAATTTCGTAGTTAAAAGATTTTATGTATTTAGGTTGTGAAGTCAGTGCAGTGCTTCCTCTGTTTTAGTCCATTACAGGATTTAACTTAGGAAATCCATGCTGGTCTAAGATTTTTTTTTTTCCAATTTATTATCGATCCCAATAGCATCTACTACCCTGGCTTTGTTAAATCACTGTTTGCAGCTGAAAAGCTGTGTGTAAGGGCTGAAGAGGCTAACGTGTCTTAAGGATAGGGTGTGACTTGTACGATATTTCTAATATTTAGAATCCTCCTTATAGACCATGGCACTGGTTTTGGGTCATGATTAACACAGCAAAATTTTATTCAGTCATACTAACCGAATCTTGTTATCATTGCTGGAGTCTCTTTACAGAGGAGAAACTTTTTAAAAGCTTGTTGCAGATAGTGCTCCATCTTTAAAAAGAATAAGATTAAAACGCGTGACCAGGCTGGCTCCATAAAAAAGTGGGATGGTGGTGGGATAGTGTCACAACCTTTGCGGAATAGACAATGATGCAGTAAATTGATGTCTTAGCAATTTTGATTCTGGTGGAAACTTAGTACAGCTGCATCTTAAAAAGCCTGGAAAAACTATTTATAGTAACTAATTTCTGCAGATACCAACAAATTCAGCATGCTATCACCATCTTTGGGATGTTTCCTTATTTGAAGCTGATGGAATGAAACAGACATGTATTTAAAATACACCATATAGCATAGCTATAAACCCTCTCAGTTCTAGATGTATTTGCACTTACTGACATGCCGTTTTTTGTCCTGGAGCACCTTTTTCATCTTCAGCTCCTTCTTTGACCTCAAATTGAGTCAGATTCTTTCTAGTTTAGCACTCTCGAGCCGGAGGGAGAGTGCATAACTTATCTTGGAGATGGCAAATGCTTGCATGCCAGCCTGCTTCCTTGCAGGGCTGTGCTGGAGCCTGGAGCAGCGGGACAGAAGGTTTACCCTGAAATGCTGTGGCGTGCCCTGCCCTGCCTCCAGAGCCCAGAGAGTTCCAACTGCCGCGGTGAAACTTGTGTGGGCTAATTCTTTCTATTCTTTCCCTTCTTTCCCACCCTGGAAGGGGTTTGTGCCTGGCAGGAGTTTACCTGCCCTGAATTTATGCCATCATGATAGTTTTTCTTGTGAAAACATAGGAGCAGGAAATGAGTAATGGGAAGCAGAGAAGAGGGAGCAGGAGGAGCCTTGGCAGAGGGCGAGTGCCATGAACAGGAGAGCTGGGGACCTGCCTGGGCATCAGGGCAGCCGGCAGCGGTCCTGCAGCGTACGGGCAGCTGGGCCTACACTTTGGTCTTCTGTGTTCTTAGAACACTTTGAATGTCAAATTTTGAGAAGGGATGTATTCCAAGAAACTAAAATTTTCACGGGGTATTGTTTTCATGTATTGAAAAACTTCAGTTTTGTATTTCCCCACTTTTTCACCATTCAGATTTTACCTGAAATAAGTATTTCCTTCTAGTTCTTGTTGAGTCTTTAGCAAGACCCTTGGTTTTTTTTTTTTTTTCAATTACTTGTATTTCATTGTTAGCAATAAGTGAAAAATAGTTTGTGCTATTTAATTTCCTTAAAGCCTTTTATGATAGCATTTGCATCAAAAATGCAGTTAGTAAATGGCAGGATTTTCAGGTTCTATTATTTCGCTTTGCCACTAGAAGTCATTGTAGCATACACAAAATATTTTAGAAATGTATTCTGAAACAATTTTTTGGCTTTTTAAATGCTAAGTGTAGTCATTTAATACTATAATTAGAAATCAATTTATAATGCAATTCCACATGACCTCCATCTTTTTCCTTCCTTTACTGTCAGATTAATTTTCTTTTAGTACACTCTGCAAATCGTGGTCTGAACTACAACAGTCAGCTGGTCTGGGCTAAAAATAACCCAGGAACCCCTACCCTGTATATTGTGACATTACAGCCTTTTATTTATGGGTATCTTACAAGGAAGAGTAACTTTTATGATGTGCAATCTAGGAAAGCTCTGGCACTCTTCATGGGGCGTTTAATGCATTGGAACACGGTTTAAGTTTAACGTGCCTGAACAGCATCGTGTGGTGTTTGTCAGAGTAAGGGATTCTGTGAGCAACCTAGTGCTGCGTAAGTGCAGTTCAGTTGCTGTACGTGCTAGATATATCTGAAATACTTTATAGTAGCAGAAGATGAATGTGATATGAAAGGACACCCAAGTTTATGAACCCCTTCAAGCCCTACTGATGAAACTTTATTATTTCCTGTTGTGCAGAGGAGAGCCGAGGCTGGGGGAGGCAGCCGTGTGTAAGCAGGGCATTTCCTGGGGGATCGCAGCTTCTGCAGGTGCAGTTTGACCTTACCAGGTACAACAGGTATCGGTATCAGCGAAGTCTGGCAGCACGGAATTCAACGAGCAGTAGAACCTGCCTGAGAAGCTGAGGAGCAGCCAGTGGAGGCTGGACCTGGCTCTGGGGTTGCTCTGCCAGGGGCTCCTGGCCCCACCTGGGCTCTATCAGGCCGGTGCAGAAAGCATCGCTTCTTAGGGCTGCTTACGGCAGTCTGAGCAGCATTGCCCCAGCCCTCAGTTGCCTTGCTTTTATTCCTTTGAGAATGGATAAAAATCTGAAAAATGAGCGTTATACTTACTATCTATCTGGCTTCTCTTATTTAAATAAAATACTTAAAACATTTGGGAACTGACACTTCAGAGCCATGCCGTTTTTAGCTTGTAAGGAGAATTTCTCACTTTCCCCGTAGAGATCCTCTGCCAAGGGAAACATACTTCGTGTTTTAAGTGGTAAGACTTCAGATATCTTGCATAGGTAGATCTAGAGCAAACCACTCCACCTCCCCCAGACATTAATTATTACTCTTTAGGAATAATTAACTAAGGACTGTCAATACCGCCAGCCTCATCTTGGTACCAGATAAGATCTCCCTGTGACTTGGAATGTTTGTTTCTGTGCAGATAGTTCTGATGAGCATTAACTGTGTGTGTCATCTTGCACTTCCTTCTTGTTAAAAATTTCAGTGGATTATTTTACAGGGTTACACATTCCATTTATGAAATTGTAAAAGGAATTAAAAAGATGATTTAAAACACTTTGTTTCACTCCTGTTAACACTCTTAGAGGTGTTGGTTGTTGGAAATCATTAAATGTTTGACTATACATTCTCTATGATACATTGTTTGAATGTTGCCATTTGATTTTTTTTTTTCCTCATATAATTGTTTTCCTTTCTTTACTTTCCGTCAGTTATCCTGTAAGTAGGCTACTTCAAGAATGTTATGACAGTTAAAAGATTACGTATCCTGAGTTCAATAGTGATGGTAGTAAAACCTGTACGCTGCAGGTTGCTTTGTGTTGACCATATGTAGAATGCTTGGGAAAAAAAAAAATTATCTGCCAAAAAACAATCTCAAAAGAATAAATTTAAGAAACTGAAAGAAATGCAGTGCTTAGGCACTGGTATGAATGAAGCAAATTGGAGTTTATTTCTGTATTGTTATCACTCTGTCTGAAAAGTTCCCAAGGTCTGTTCCTGCTGTGATTTATTTTTCTGTTGTCTTAGTCATTTATATAACCTTAGGTGCAAGGTAGTTAAATTCATAACTAAGTGTCGTTGAAGCTCACTTTGTCTTCAAAACGTTTCAGAAATTTGCTACAGAACACTCACGTATGCTAGATAATATAGAGTTAGGTTTTTATTCTGTGCTCAAATCTAGGGAAGAAGCTCACTGGTTGTCTTTAGAGTTAAATTGGTCAAACAAAGTGCTGTCATTGCTCAGCTTTTTTTAATCTTTGCAAGTTTATTTATATTTGGGTTATTGTGTAATTTAAGACTGAAATAATTTCATTTGAAATCATGATATCAAACTTGAGTCGCATTAGAAGGAACCCATTTCCCCCCAAATATTCTGTTTTTTTAAATTATGAAACGTATTAATTTATTTCTTGATTATTTGCTTTAATTTTAAGTAACATCAAAGCCTTAAAAGTGGTTAGAAGTGAAGATTTCCTTTGTATTAGATTTTGGTGATGAGCCACTGTTTTTGACCCTGTGGTACATTGTTTATGTAATATTTGAATATAAATACATTTATGTTCATATATAAATTCCTTTTTAATTGTAAGTGTAATTTCTCCTCCTTTTTAATGCTCTTGCGGGTGGTCTAGAAGTGATATGTTTCACAATTTAAATGTAGCAAAATTTTGAAATCGGTGACGCCAAAAATAGTGTTCTCCTACTTGAATGCCAGGTGCCAGGGAGGTGAGGTGTACCCCCAGACGCCAGCTAGTTGTAGCATGTTTGATGTACTCTGTTTTCAACCTTTTCATTTCCCCACAAAATTAATTAGTCTTTTAACTCCTATATAAAAGAAAATTTTGTTCTTGCTAAAAATAGCTGTGGTGCTCATCCCCTTGACTGCATTTTGTTGAGTATTAGGTATCTCTCCTGGCTGTTCTGTATGATGCTTATTTTTAGGGCCTCTATTAATATCTTCAAGTATATGATGTAAGAAGACTAAGGCAGTATTAAATTGGGGAATTTAATTATTGTCTTTTGTCGTTTTCACTGTTAAATGTAAGTGGAAATCCATACCAGTGTTTAATATAGGAAGTTTTAAACAGGAGAAGCTGAAGTATGTGAAAGTGAGGTGTGTGACAGCGTTTTTGGTGTTTAAAAAAGCATGAATTTAAATGAGGGGAAACTGTTTGTGACCACTTCCATTATGCGTGTATTTTGCAGTGTTTGGTAATTTATCTAGGAACCTACATGGTCAAAGTAGCAGTTAGTTCAGCCAACAAATGTGGACTGAATCACCCTAAATGCAGAGGTTTCCAACCAAATGCCCCATCTAATGCTCTCTGCATATGCAGTGGAAAGGTTCGTGTAACTACGGGTATTCTGAGCTGTGTCTCTCCTTTTTGTGTTGCAAAACCTCAAGTCTCTTAGATGACGTGCTTTAGATTTTTCACCAGATTCAGCCATCCTAAAAAAAAAGGGCATTTTTAATGGGGAGCTTATTAACCTCTAATCATTTTAAATGAAAGATCTGAAAGTTTTGTTCTTTCTTTTCAGCAACTACTTTAGAACTATAAATTACCTTTCTGATAGTACTACCATTCGCTTTTATCCCATACTGCTTGTTTACTGCTTTTGCTATTGTTGTGCTCTGTTGGAATTGGCTGACAGATACCAAAGGTGTTTTTTCATCGAGCAGTTGAAGGATACTGTTGTACGTTTAGAATACAGCCTGTTACTTCAGCACTGATATGCTTTTTATTTCGATCAGGTACTTTTTTCTTTTTCACTTACAATGCTGCTAGTGACACTTTCATCTCAGAAGTACTTATATAATTTGTGGCAGTGATCTTGTGTTAATCCGACAACAATTAAGTATATATTTGTCGTTAATAAGTTTACGATGAAAATTGCAGGTCTTCTGACTATTGGAAGGCAGTTGTCCTGGAATAGCTTTCTGAAGAGATTAGGAGACCAAGAAACCGAGTGATTTAAATATGACCTTACAAAAAGAATTGTGTCATGGTTGCCAGCAGGAGCAAAGAGCTGGATTCAATTACCTTTGGAGGTTCTTTTCAGGCCTCTGTTACTAATTAAGTAGGATTTTGCTATATTCAGCCTGTAAGTCTTTACTGAGCTAGGAAGTGCTGATAATATGAGATAGAAAAAATTAATTGAAACTAAATTCCTATTATTATAATGTATAGAATCTGCTATATTAGTGAAAATACAAAAATACGATGAAATGAAGACCCAAGCATGAGTAAAAAGGCTCTAAGGTTTTTACCAGATTTTATATGTTTTTCCTCCTTACAGGCTGTCACTGTGTCAAAATCTGTTTTGGAGGGTTTTTTTTTATATGATGCATTTCAGTAATCTTCTTGTAATCCTACGATAAACTGCTTAGTTTGATGGAGACTGTTAGACATTATTGGTAAAATAGTTGGCCCCTGTGAAATCAGTGTCATTTTATACCATGCTTTCAAAGGATATACTCTATAGCTGTGTAGCTATCCTTGCATTAACCTGTCAAGCTCCCTTTGAGAAAGGAGGTATGTCCTGGATTAAATTCTTAAAATCAGGCTGTTAGGAGCAATACCAGACAATCTGCCTGATTTTTGGAATGTTTACTCTTTTTATGTATGTTCTGTTATATGGTAAACCTTTTATTTATGTCATTTTATCTCCTCTTTCATCGCTGCCTTGCTATGTAGACCTTTTCTGGAACAATTGCACTGGTTATTAAGAGAATTTAACAGTCTTGTAGGCAGGTAAAAGCTGCATATATTTGTCTCCTTACTGATTTCTTCCGGGTCCTCTAAGGAAAATAAGTAACTTCCTTAGCTAGTAGAAGGACAATTTTGGCATAAATGTGTCTCATGAGCTTGTAAAAACGCCATACAAAGGTGCTGAAAGCCCATATTTGAAGTTATTTTATATTCATTAGAACACAGCGTGCTCCTTAATTTAGCTTTGATGTTTTCTTGCCAAATTTTTTTCAGTCCTTTCATTTTCTTATGCCGAATAGACCTAAAACGAGTATGTCCCCTAGGTATAATGAAGGGAGTGTTCTCATTCCTAAATTGTATTTGTGGGGGGAGGGAGGAGAGTGGTTGTCTAAAGACTCTTATCTGTGCAAAAAACACAGATGGGATTTAAACAGTTTGTTAGAGCTTTTTTCCCCTCAATCATTTCCTCTGTAACTTGTTTCAAGGAATATTTTTTTTTAAAGAACTCTGCATTTAGAGATGCAAATACTTCCATCCGTTGGATACATTAGAGATGCAATATCAAAAATCTGTGCTGTTTCATACTTAAGGTATTTTGGACAAATTTAACTTGTGTGAGGATCTAACCCTAACTACAGAATCACAGAATCTTCATGGTTGGAAAGGACCTTTAAGATCGAGTCCAACCCAACAACCTACAATCTCTGCCACTAGAGCATGCCCTGAAGTGCCACATCCAGACGGTTCTTAAACACCTCTAGGGATGGGGACTCAACCCCCTCCCTGGGCAGGCTGTCCCAGTGCCTGACCACTCTTTGGGTAAAGTCATTCCTCCTAATACCTAACCTAAACCTCCCCTG
>VXBH01001376.1:36828-125620 GCA_013400035.1 Rynchops niger | reverse complement strand
CTTGCCGTGAGAGCTCACTCAAGATGATCCTCTCCATGATCTTTCCTGGTACCGAGGTCAGGCTGACAGGCCTGGAGTTCCCCGGGTCCTCCCTCCGACCCTTCTTGTAGATGGCGTCACATTGGCCACCCTCCAGTCATCTGGTACCTGCCCTGTTGACCAGGATTGTTGATAAATGATGGAGAGAGGCTTGGTGAGCTCTCCCGCCAGCTCCCCGAGTACTCTTGGGTGAATCCCATCCGGCACCACAGACTCATGTGTGTCTGGGTGCAGAAGCAGATCATTGACTACTTGCTCCTGGATCACGGGGGGGTTGTTCTGCTCTCCATCCTTATCCTCCAGCTCAGGAGGCTGAGCACCCTGGGGAGAGCTGGTCTGACTATGGAAGACGGAGGCAAAGAAGGCCTTCAGTATCTCAGCCTTCTCCTCGTCCTTGGTTGCAACTTCCCCCTCCGCATCCAGTAAGGGATGGAGATTCTCCCTGGCTTTCTTTTTGTTGGTGTATTTATAAAAGCTATTTTTGTTGTCCTTAGTGGCCAAGTTGAGCTCCAGCAGGGCTTTTGCCTTCCTGATTTTCTCTCTGTATAACCTAACGAGGTCTCTGTACTCCTTATTACAGTGTTAAGCCATTGCTTTCAGTAGCAGAGGTAATTTGACCTAATTTTAGGTTTATAAGACCCATGAGTGAAGTCCTAGAGAATCTCAAGCTTTATGTAACCCTGATGTTTGGCTCTACTGGTGGCGCTCCTGGGAATACTCCTGGTGCTTTTTGTAGGCAGCTCGCCTCCCCGTAACGGATAGCTGAGGGAAATCGTGTTCCTAGAGCGAGGATGGTATTGATGATGACACCAGTGTATGAACAGGAGCTCAACTAAAAATCCATTTTAATTTCAGGCTCCATTAGTGATACAGAGAGAAATCATTTTTTGTTAAACAGAAAATAAGAACGGATACGTTTTGAACCGTTTGTGTTTCAGACCTCAAAGTCAGTGTAATAGAACACAAACATGTTGATTGATCTTTTTTTATTATTTCTTTAGCTGTTTGAAAAATGAACTGGGAAAAATGATTAGATTTACTTTAAAATAAGAAACTGTAGCGTAGCTAAACACTGTAATTTAAGATAGGGGAGGTCAGGAGTGTAGATTTGTTTCGTTGTTCAAGCTACACACGTAGTTGTGTAATCGTGGTTGCTTTTGGAGCTTGAAATAACTTCTGATCAACTAGTCAGAAAAGTTTAGGTGATCAAAAACAGTTCTTAAAAGTTTTCAGTGTTCTGCAATCATTTATTCCTTGACTAATTGAAGTGGAATATTCTCTAATTGTTTAAGATTGTGTTGCCTGTTTAAAATCACCATTATGTGCAAGCTCAGCGTAGATTTCTCTTCTGATGTTTGACTTTTCTGAGAAACATTAACATATCTTTGGACTCAGCGTGCTTTTTACTACTGCCATACTTGTTTAATTTGAGAAGTATAGCACTGGCTTTTAAAGCTATTGAGATAAAATGAAAGCATTTTATCTGAAGTAACCGCTTTTAATTGTTTGGAACGGATCTTAAATAACAGAATCCAGCATATTCTAGTCCAAACACTTGTGGCCTAGCAAGTAGTTAATACGGGAGCAGTCTTAATGACATAAGTACATTCCAGTAAGGCAAGTTACTATCAAGGTGCACCGGCTGATTTCCATTATATATCACCTTCTTTTCCTTGAGAGAAATCTTTCCAGAGGACATTGTCTTATTTCTCTTTAAATTTGTGCACTTCTTGTTGACTTCTAGAACACCAGTCTTCTGTTTTATTCCAATTACACAGCTTTTTATGAGTTGCAGAATTTCTGGTACTGAATTCAAATCTACAAGATCCTGACCATTGTTCCTGTGATCTAGCAAATTGATTTGGTATGTGCCTAATAGCAGGTTTACGAAAAGTCCCGTTCTTACATGGAATTACTCGTATGCTGAGAACTAGGAACACGTGGATGTAACTGCATGCAGTCTTCACAGAGCTTTAGGAGGTGTGTTGCAGTGACTCCAAAAAGTTGAAGCACCAAGCACCCAAGGTTTAGACTACGGCTACCAATGAAGTCATGGTAACGTAGGGTGGAGTATGGCTAGGCAGCCAAGTATTTAGCCAGCCTCTCAAGTAGGTTTTGCAACTTAAACTCAGTTACCCTCTTCTGCAGAAACAAATACGCTACCACCTGAGCACGTTATAACAAATTCACCTTTAGTGAGCTGCAGTCATTTAAATATGTCCTAAAGTGTATTTCGCTCAGGTTCCTTTGCAGCAGAATTATCACAATCAATTATGGTAGCATTTACACTCTTCATATGTATTAATTTTCCCTGATATAGTTTTTACAGCACAAGTGAGACCTTTCTTTGAAGACATAGGCATGAGAACCAAAACAGGAGGAGTGACTTTTGTGTGACTTTTTTTTTTTTTTTTAGAAGCAGTTTTTGCGTTTGTTTTAAAAGACAATAATTCCTGTTGTTTCTTTATGTAGTTGCCAAGAATATGGTGTATCCCCTTTTTGGGGGATATACCCCTATATTGGGTATATCAGGCAGTCTTACTGTCTCTCAAATGTTTTTGTAGTTTGTTATGCTTGACTTACAACTGTATATATTTGCATCTTGTAGTATTTCTTAAATGTAATGTTGTGGTGAAGGTAATGGGAAGCATGGACAAAACCAAACAAGGCAATTATGTTGCTTACAGCCTTTGAAAACTACATCAGGCCATGCCATCCTTGGCTGGAACGTCAGTAATTCAGACAGTAATTCAGAAAGTAACGTGTAATGGCGCCTTTCATGGATGGAAGTTGTAATGTATAGAAATCTACACGGAACGAGAATAAAACCTTCAGTTGACTGCTGCCATATAGTTGATGTTGCAGTAGCATTGCCTTTTCCTTGTGTAGTTAAGTTTTTGTCAGTGTTCACAAAAGAAATTCCCTTTTTGAGTTGATTTGAACAGAGTGATCGTGCTATGAGGATTTTTTTTTTACCTCCAAGTTTTGTCAGTTCTTGTAAGTGCTGAGTGTGTGACTGTAGCAGCTTATGGGTTTATAGCAGCTTAAGCCTGTGGTTTATGGGTGACATGCTACCCTACTTTTCACTAACGATAGAAATTGAAAAGTTAAAACTGAGACCAATAATGAGGACAGAATACAGCATTCTCGTGTTACTTGATGAGCACTGCTGCCCAAAAGCCAAGCAGGCTCCTCGCTAGTAGCCTCAGACCTTGCTGCTCGGAGGCCTGTCTACTTCTTGCTTAGTCCACGTATCCATGAAGATAGTATACCACAGCACTTCTGTGATGCTTAGCAAAATCAGCTGCAGCAATATGAACTCTTCACTGCATCCAATCACTATTTTTTTTTTTTTGACATCTTATGCCAGTAGCATTGGTGATGGTAATACGTGCTGGTAAGATGTTTAATAGTAAGTACATAAAAAAGGGAGATGGTGAATGATCTAAGTTTACAACTGAACTGTATTATTGGGCTATTACCATCTTCTCTAATTAATAGATAAGCAAGTAGTACAGGCAACACTGTCAGCAGGAGCTCAAGATTAAGCTTTTATCTAACTCTTCCTATTCTTTGTGAATATCAGTCAACTGTGAAGTTACAGTGGGCGGCAATGAAAGTAGAACATGACATTTCTTTCCTTTCCCCAACTAATAATCTGACCTTTTGAATCACTCTGCTCTAAAGCTGCAGAGTATTTTTGAGAGTAAACTGTTTCCCCCACCCCCACCTTTCACTTTTCCACAAAACTGTGATATGGAATAGAAACGCAGAATAAATGGAGGTGGAAGGGAGCTCTGGAAGTCGTTTGCTCTGCCTCCTGCTCAAAGCAGGGCCAACCACGGACTTGCATCAGCTTTGATGTGTGATCGGTTTGCTCAAGGTCATGTCAGGTTGGAGTTGGAATATCCCCAAGGACAGAGATTTCTCAGCCTCTCTGGGCATCAGAGCATTGCTGTTCCTGTGTTTCACCACCTTCGTTGTGAAAATATTTTTCCTAATATCTAGTTGAAATTTCCCTTGTTGCAACATGTACACGCCTTAGGCTGTCTCACGTGCTTGGCTGCCAGGCCAAACCTCCTACTTCTCATTCAGTAAGACTAGGCTGGTGGTGTGGGTTACTGGGTGTACCACGGGCTGAGCTGTAGAGGTTAGTTCTGGAAATGATGCAGTGCTGCTGTTTGGTGACATGGAAGAAGGTCACATATTGCAAAGCTATGCGTTGCCCGTGTTGTTGGGTGGTATGCAAAAATACAGGGCCTAGTCTTGAGGAAGTCATTTGCATGAGGAGGTGTCCGGCGGTGATGATTGGGATCTTTATTGCCCCTACAGACCCAGATATCTAGTCAAGCAAATAACCAATATTATTTCCTGGATGATGTGCCTGGGAAAAAAAACAACCCAGTTGAGAAATAGGTATTAGTCCTAACTGTGTTTCTTTATCTACTGGGACAAATGTAAAAGTTCACTTGAATTCCTCATGTTGTTTCTGCTTTCCTTACCTGACGTTTTCATATTTTTTTTTTTTTCTGTAGCTCTCTGACTTTCTAATTGCAGAAATCGGGAATGGTCTTGTTGATTAAACAGAGTTGTATCTGTTTGATTGTAAACTCTTGTGGCTTCCAGCTGTGTCTTGTGTGTCTGAGTTGTGACTTTCCTCATAGCTAAATAGGGGTATGACATGATATTCTGGGGTACATGTCCCATGCGTTCCCCTCCCACCGCCACCCCAGCTTGTGTTGCATTATTAGTCCCAAGGGAAATTTGGAGTTGGAGGGGGTTTTTTGACATTGGCTTAGTGATTAAGTTTTACTGGGTTGTTGAGAAGAACGTTGGTACCTTGTTTCTAATAGAAATTAAGCAGTGGGGTCTAACTAAAAATGTATTTTTCATATGGAAGAAGGTATTTTCTATGAGATAGCATAAGGAAACTGTTAGAAATTGTCAGAACTCTTATAAAGCTGTCAAACTCCTGGCTTATCTTGAGGATTTAATTATCTGAAAATTTAAGGCAAAAGATTCCATAAGTCTGTGGTCTTGCTGTGTGATAGCCCTGAAGAAGTGTTGGTAGTGTTTCTTTTTACATTAGCTATCATTGTTTTCTATGAAGCTGAACAAAAACGTTGTAACAGGTACACGGAGCTAGGTAGGCTGGAGATCTGGGTTGCGTTTCATTAAAAATACTGTCGAAGCTCTGGGAGCTGCTTTTGCCGCCGCACCCATATTTCTTGAAACGGCTTCTATATGCAGCATTTCTGTGTTATGAGAACATTCCCTTTTAGCTGTTCATTTCAGAGTGCAGAAGTCCTTACATTCAGCATCATAATTTCTTCCTACAATGCCGGAGTTCTAGAAGACAAAGGAGCTAGCTACTGATAAGTTTGATCACTCATGGCTCAGTATTTGGGTTCAAAATACTTAGTGGAGACACTGTCTTTGGTGGATCCATTAGAAATATAGGTTTACAGTTCAAACTTCATTCAGTCATCTTTCTTGCTATGAGAAATGACAGAATTTGCAGATGCGATTTGAGCACAAGATCAGGTTTTGCGTTTGTTTCTTGGAAATGTATCAAGATTTCGACAAATTCACTTCTGCTCCCATCTCTCCACTTTTTCTAAATAGCTCCGTTGCTACCACTCATCTCTGACTTTCACATTGCACAAGGTCAGTTGGGACTTTTGATGTACTAAATACTCAATACCGACTACATTTGCAAAATTATTTCTTTAATGAAATTAAATGCGCCTTCCTGCCTTCCATGTCTTGAAAACAAACTTGAAGCATTATATTGAAGCTGAAATTAGTAGAAATCATAAATAATGAAACTGTTTGTGTTTTCCAGGTAGGATAGTTAAGACAAAAGAAAACACAAACTGTCCTGATGGTTAAAAATCTATGATTAAATGTTTTGTGTTTTTTCTTAAACTAAAAATACCATAGAATCTTTCCTTAAGAGAACGAAATTCTTCTCTCCCGTCTTCCCTAGCTCTTTCAAGTTTACTTGGCAAGGAATGCATGTAGATTCCCAAATTACCCTTAAATATTGCACTGATGTAAAATCAAGACAGGGTGAAATGGCCAGCCTTATTGTCTTACACGGGATGTGATGCTTGTATGTTGGTATCTGCAGCTAAAGTACTACTGTTATTTTTAGTGCAGGGACATGTTCTTTCTCATTCACAGCTTTTTCTTCTTTAATTTATGTGAGCACAAATTGTTTGTCTCCCTGCTTTGGGCAGAAATAATTCCATCGTGTGTCCAGTAGAAGTTGGTGTATTACAGCGCAGGAAATTTTGGTTTATTCAATCCACTTGCATATTAAATATTTATAATGATGTAATTATCAATAGTTATTAATTTATTAATATTTAATTGAATGTCATAATAATTAAACTAACAATAATGTATTAGCTAATCTATGATCAATCTGCCAACACTTAAAACTTGCCGCTGGTTGATCTCTCATTTAGTACATTCAAACTAACCTGTGTAGGATTAATTGGTAGGGAAGAAATGGGTGTTCTGTTGCTTAGCTGATGACTTTGCACACGTACACATGCCTCCTCTCCTGGTTCCACCCTTTTTCATTTTATTATAATCAACTCTACATATGAAGTATTAAATAAAATAATACATGGTGCTGTGGCTTCTCCTGTTTTCTGCGATGATAACCGTTCAGACTGCTATCAGATGAGTAGCTCAGCCTGCTTCTTTTGGTTTCATTTTTGAAAATATACATTAGAGAAAACAAGTAATCTTAAGAAGTAGAGTAGATACTGCAATGATCTGTGTAGAAATATGGCTACTGGAAGTGTAGTTGGAAGTAGTATTGGAATTAGGTGTATTAGAGGATAATATTCTTTGGCACTAAACACGTCAGTAGACTTTTGGCAAGGTTGTGTGCCTGTTTGTCAGCACATTTTTACTGAGTATTGATTGTGATTTATACAATGCAATTTGGTCACAAAAAGGTTATCAATACTACCAAGTACAAATAGTTCTCAATATTAAAAATACTAATATTCTGAAACTATATTATCTTGGTTCTTATTATATTGAGCTAAAAGCCTTGGCAGAACTATTTCTAGAAAATTCACATTACAGATTTTCAGATACAGACATGCTTGCTGTTCACTTACTGTTCAGCACTCTTTAATGACAAACACTACTTGGAAATGGCTTAATTGGATTGTCTGCTTAATAGCATTAGGATTGTTGTGCTGGTTTAGCTGAGCTCTAATGGTCCTTTGCTGGTTAAGAGATCAGTAAAATGGCAAAATGGAAAAAGAGAATTCAGCTGTTAGAAAAGAGTCTGCTACTCAAAAAAAAAAAAAAGATTTTACCTACCTTAAAGATATTACCTATAGAGTTTGACTAAATTTAGTCTGAATGCTTTATTGTTCCTTTCTAACTGGTTCAGTAACTGTACGTGTTTCAGTTTCTGGGCAGCCCTGTGGTTTGGCACAGAGTAGTGCCAGCACACACAGATATTCTTGGTTCTGTTTGCAGTCTTAGTCCTGCAGCTCTAAAAAGGGGTCTCTGGCAGTTACAGACCCCTGGGAAGCGAGAAAATTAACTTCTTGTTGCTCTTTGACGCTTCTTAACAAGTAATCTCTGGAAATACAGGTTTTGTGAAATTTGGTATTCCAAGTGCTCTAAGTCCTCACATCTTGAGAGAAGAATTGACAAAAAGAAATGAATAGTGAAGTTTCACAGTGGAGTGAAAGATTAAATGAAAGCGGTAGGCCATGGTACACGGCCATTTATTTTATTGAGCAAAAGACTCCAGGTTGAGTTCGTGTGGGTGCTTGTTTTGTTTAATATTCCTTCCTGGCTCTCAAGAAATTGTAGCAAGTTATTTGAAAAGTCTGGTTTCCCATTAGCTCTGTGTACAGAGAAGACTTCATTGGTCATGCGCTTTAATATGATTAGAGAAGACTACATGGGATGATAAAATACTCTTTTGTTAGAAGTATATAATACATATTTAACAAAATTTCAAGAAGCAGATGGCTAATTAGGTAGTTTGGTGATGCTAAGCTGATCATATGTTCTAGCTCTAAATAAAAATGCAACAAAACTTCATTTGAATATTTTAAACAGACTTACGTAATGTTTTCTAGTTAGTATTAAGTAAAGCAAGTACTGCTGGGGTTGTCCATATTAATGGGAAAAGACAAAATTAGTATTCTGCTTCCTATTACATGGGCTTTATCTGGTGGTGACTGTGATTCTGTTTCTTGAGGCACAAACTGAGTGGGGTATGGTGGTTATTTCAGTCAGTACAATTTTTCAAAACCACATAAAAAATGAAATGAGGAAACTACTAAATATACATGGAAAACTTAGTTATTTTTAATAACACTTCTATCTGATGAAATTCTAAGGCATTATATCATTAGAATGACTTAATTTTGTATGGTGTCTTTCCAGCTGTATGTCAAGTTGTTTTCACAGTTAAATACAGGAAAAAAGAAAATACTACAAGAAAACTAGGAATTAAAATACTTGGTTAGAAAACTAGTTAGGGAGGGGAAAAAAGGAGATTACGAAAGTGATTGAAATTCTGTTTTGAAAGTGAAGTGAATTTGAGACGCTTCACTATGGAAATGTAGGAAGGACAGTTCTTTCCCAACAGTGAGGCTGTTGTGGGAAAGGTGAAGATGCAGTCATGTAAGAGATGTGTGTGAAAGGGAAGAAAGAAAGCAAATCCAGTCAGATATATCAGGAAACGGATTATACTTCACTTAAAAGCAATGAAGGGCAGCTTTGTAATTGGATCTGGGAATGGAGAAGACATTCAGCTGCTCATAAACTTGCTCTTCTGAAGAATTCTGTTTCCAGAAACTGATCATATTGTACCATATATGGCTGTTTGGATTAAATGCTAGTGTGTTTGTCAAACAAGTGAAACTGAGAACACTTTCTACACAGTGTCATGTAGCACATGTGTAGTGCTTTTTGGAGGCCAGAATTTGGAAACATTTTTCTCATCTATGTAGTGTGCAGAAATCAGCAGGTTTTTCTCCTCCCTCTCCCCTCCCTCGTTTTCCTGATCGTGGCTTTTCTTAGTCTCAGGCTTGATAAGCTAAATGAAAGTGTTGATTTGCATTGTTTCCAGTCTGTGCAAAGGCAAAAATATAAAATACTTCATGCTATCTGTGTGGTTTTTAGCTTGCTGCAGAGTTTTTAACGGCTTTTTACAAGATTAATTAAATTTTAAACTTCTGAAATGACCTCAGAGCAAAACCAAGTTGCTGCGTACTCGCAATCCAGTTACTTGTCTGCTTCTGCACAGAAGATTTTCTACGTTCCAGTCTCAAACGCTGTTGGCAGACAAATTAGTGCTATATTAACATTTTGTTTTTATTTGAAGTGATCTGTCTAGGCAGGGTCAGGAGTGTTATTTGCAATAACCTCTCAGCCTTGCTTTGTGGTGCCAGATGACTAAACATGGCTGTTGCCATAATGTACAGTGTGGCATGGCTCTTCTGAATGATAGAAGAGGAGGAGAAGATATTTGCCTCTCTCTCTTAATTGATTTCCTCTGTCCTTCTCCAACAAGCTGTCAAATTTGAATGTTTGCCCCAGTTTTCTTTGTCGTATGTGGAGATAGTGGGTTGGTTGTTCAAAGCTGGCAGGAATCAGCAGATATTCTGCCAGTAAGGAGAATTCAAATGTGATAGATATCTTAGAATACTGGGGGAAGCTGTAGTGAATTGCATTTACAGGGCTGTCACCACCAAAGTACCTGAAAAAAACCCAACAACTGAAGAATGTGTTTTCCCATATGGAACTTTTCGCAATATTATTCCTTGTAAATTTTGAGCCATTGGTTCTGTAGCTCTTTCTACTTCAGTTTTAGTTCTCCAATTCATTGGCTTCAATTTTTAGCTATCATCTAGGAATAACTGAAATTCCCTTACCATTTGAAGAGCGTATCCTAATTGTATCCTGATTTTATATGAACTCAATGCTGGTATTTTTGCACCAAAGAACAGATTGGAGTTAGAGGAATAACGTGAGTCCATACAAAGCACACAAGATTGGCTCACTACTCATTCCTATTTGCTCCTGCTACCTTGGAAACAAAGGATGGCATGACAACAAAAGCCATTGAGGAAGAAAGGTTAAACCTCACAAACATTCGTAATGTATTCTTGTGGGGAAACACTTTCTTATTATTTCAGAATGGAGTTTCAAGTTTTAGCATAAGTAAGTATGCTTGTCTGTTTGTTTGAACCTCATCTTTGATTGAAACCAAGACTGGTACTTCGAAAGATATAAAGATGTCACTTTAATGTAATAACACTTTTTATAAATTTTAAATTTTTGAGAACAAAAGAAAAAATGTCTTAGGTCTATCTGCAGCTAAAAATAACTTTTAGTCTAAGCTGTTCAAGGTTTTTTTAGAGAAAGTTTTGGTCAAAGGTTTCCTAAAAACATGCCAAGAGTGTTTCTTGTATGGATGGAATTAAGGGTAGGGACCATAAAAAGCTGGGTTTGCGTGTCCAGCAATGCTCTTAGTTAAATTGCTAGAACTGTGTTTAGCTCTGTAGCTCAGTGTGGTGGAGCAGTGTATCCCATGGCTTGTGCATCGTCTCATGAAAGGTTCTGGATTTTGTCTTGATCCTTCTGGTCCTTCTTCAATGTCCTGATGGGTCTTTTAACTGAAGACGTATCATGCTACCCTGCCCATGAGCAGCACCGTTAATCTTCTCTGAAGTGTGATTTTTGTTTTTAATTATTATTTTATTTTTTTACTTATACTGCTCCCTGTTTTGTTTTTCCAATCTCTCTTCTGCAATTCTGTCTGTCTGTTGATTTCTCTAATAACACAACATAGCCAGGATGAGGATCTTGAAGCCCAATGTCAAAACATGTCAAAAATAGTATGCTTGAGCTCACATTCAAAATGAGTTATCTGTAGAAGGGTAACAAAAGCTTTTTGAGAACAATGTAATTTTAAACATTTCTTTTCGTAAAAAGCTTACTTACAAAGGCGTGGGTTCTCAAATTGATTAATACTATGTTTTGCTGTTTAGTTAGGTTGTTCAAAAGCTATGCCAAGAAAGAATGAAAGAAGGTATTTCTTTTTCAAATAAACACTTCTGGTGTAGCTTGAAGGTCTCTCTATTCATGCAGAGGCAGCAGTGAGGTGAACAAATACTGTTTGCTTCCCTTTTCAGTTCATCTTAAAGAAGGGCTTTTCTTGGTTAGACTCTTTCAGTTCAGTCACCTAGCAACTTCTAAGGGCCTTTGATTCAAACATTACTCTCTAAATGCAAAACCAGTAAGAAGACAAGGGTTCTCAGAAAAGCTAAACTGAAAAACCGTGAGTCTTGAAGTTAGCTGCTACAACTCAGTAACAAGCCACTAGAATTATACTGCAGCTCTTTTTCCAATGAGGACAATAATTTTTAAGATTTTTTTAAAGCCACTTGGAAGTTACCATGCCATTAAACGTAGTTTGGGAAACATGCAGATGTTATGTCTCTCCATATGTCCACGTTTTTCCTGAATTAAGATAATCTGATACCAAAATAAATGTTTAAACTTCAAGCCCAAGCTAAAAAAGTTTCCAGCAAGAATTTAAATATTTGTACTGTCTTTTACATTTTCAGAAACACTTGTGTTAGTTTGATTCCAATTTTAACAACCACATCTTCATACTCAAACAAGCTTTTCTGCAACTGTCAGGAAGAAATTTTCCTTTTTCTTGCCACGCAACAGTGAAGTACTATAATTCAGCAGATAACAAAATGTATTACAAGTTAGTTTTAGCGGACCTCAACCTATATTTAGAAAAATATATGGAGAGGAATGGTAGGACACAGAATGTCGAAATTTAAAGAAAAAAAGGTAAGAATTATTGTGGTACATAGAATCTATCTTGGAACTGTCACACGCTGCATTCCACCAGGATTTGTTCATTTTAAAAATTGGAATGACCTTCCCTTGGACAGTATTGTCAGTAATTGTTTTTAAAAACACAGTAATTTGTGTATCCTGTCCATTTGTCCATATTTCAGAACACTCGAGTGTTACTTCTCTGAAGTATTATAATATGCGTAATAGAAAATAGCATTTATTATCATCTTAGTATAAATTTGAAACTTTGAATTGCTAAGGAAAACGAGACAAAATTTTATTAACGCATCCAGTTTGCATCAAGGCGTTTCTCGTATAAGAGGCTCCCGGTGCAAGAAGCTTTTATTTGTCTTTCGTGGTTGTACCTGTCACAGCAGCTTGGCGCATTGTACTGAGCTCGTGATGAAAGTGGCGTACCGCTGGAGTCTGTCTGCTCAACTCAGCAGCAGTGTCCATTGCTTCAACTGCTTCTTTGTTGTTTTAAAATTAAATCTCCGTGTATAGTCTTCTGCACTGGAACAATTGTTAAGCTATATGTTTTTCTTCTGCTGCCAATCATAGAATCATAGAATCGCTGAGGTTGGAAGGGACCTTTAAGATCATCAAGTCAAACCATTACCCTACCCTGACAAAAGGCACTTCTAAACCCTGTCCCTAAGTACCCCATCTACCCTTTTTTTAAACACCTCCAGGGATGGTGAATCCACCACCTCCCTGGGCAGCCTCTTCCAATGGTTAATAACCCTTTCAGTGAAAAAATGTTTCCTAATATCCAATCTAAACCTCTACAAAACATCACAACTTGGAGTGATACCAGTAGTTGCATCCCCTTACCTGACAAAATTAAATTATGTTTTAGAAATACCTCGTTAATTTTCTCTGTAAAGTGATGACTTTGTGTCCAGAAGTAAGAAAATACTTAAAATGTCCCCCAGTAAAGCTCTTAATGATTGTCTACGTTCCCTACGAGACACCAAAGCGTTCCATGTATTAGTGAAAGGGCAGAAATCTCAAAAGAGTCATTTCAGCCTGTTCTCCCCAATACTGAACAACACCACACCATAAAAATCGTTCAGTTATTTTGATCTCCTTGTAGGTCCTTCTTGTCTCATTGAAGTGTTGAAACATTCCAACATTTTGTATTTGGGATACAACTTCGTTAGAATGATGTTTAGAACAAGTTTATTACTGGAAAGAATACGGTACCATGCTTATGATAATATGAAATGAATGTTCGTTGAGCCATCTACAGTGGGGACTGGAGACTAGTTAAAAAGGGGGAAAAATTAGCTATTCATATCACCATATTTTACCAAAAAACCCTTTCTTTGGCATGCATTCCTTCACAATGTTCACCATTATAATCGGTCTGTTAAAATGCTTTAAAGTAAGTATTTTAGGATATAAACCCAAGAATCCCTTTAACTTCTTTACTCTGTAGCACCTAGAATCGGGCTGTAACACTTGCTGCTTACAGGCTTCCTGCCACCTGACATTTAACTGAAATGGATGAAAATTCTGCATCCAGATCGCTCCGAAGCAGGATACAGCTGTCAGCAGAAGTCTTTATTGAATTGTGTTGCATGACAAGATTTAGACTGGCACATTAAAGCAATCTGCGTCAGCTCCCTCAGAAACCACAAGGAAATCTTCTTGTGTTTCACTTACAGACTTTTAGTTTATATTTTCCCTGGATCATGCTTAAGACTGAATTATTACAGCAGAAAATTAAGTTCAGAGTTTATCCTAGCAGTTTCAGGATTCAGTTTAGGAAGCAGATGCTGGTCAGCGGATAAGCAAATCACCCAAACAATATAGCTGTACTCTTAGATGTGGAACCTCCTCGGGTAGAATCCTCTGTAGATACTGATGGGAAGGGAGCTGCCATCAGCCACACTAAGAAGGAATTTGCTGCCTTAATATTTAACACATTTTTGAGAACACGGTAAGGGGAAAAAATATAAACATGAAGAGCCAAAGGATCATACTAGTCATATTTTTCCAGGAAATTACTCAAAGTAGTGTGAAAGAGTATTATTCATTATGGGACTCGGGTGAAGGAAAATATACAACTATATATTCTGCAGTAAAATTCTCTTTCAGGCTGTCAAAGGCCATGAATGAACATTCATACTTTCAATGAAGACGTTGTCCCTGAAGACAGTCATGTTTTGAGCAGAATAAAAATAGTAGTTGAAAGAATGGAAAAGAGCATGAAGTGTATTAAATAAAGGAACAAAAATTTCATTTTTACAGAGCGTGGTTTATTTCAAGTTTTTATTATAACACAGCTTTGGCATATTGATTTGATACATTTTCTGCGTGCATGTACGTGGGTCCATAAAGTCTTAAAACGCCATCGCTGGATCAAAGGTCTGAAGAATATTTTGGCAGCAAAGTCACTCTGCTCCCACAAAGAAAGCAGAGAGGCCGGATAATTACTGCTCTGAATTTCTGCATCTGAAATTGAGGTGGGCTGTCTGTCCCTGCTGGATGGCACAGGTTACTTCTCTGTTTTGCCTAGACATCGCAACAGTGAAGTCAAGTCCTCGTGCTTTATTTTAGCTTGGAAACCTAGCAGAGTTTTTAAGAGCACTTTTCAATTACTGTTTCTATTGGGCATTACACAGAGAAGGGTTTGGAATAAGGGGTTACAAACGTTATGAACTGATGATCTCCTTTGTATAAAAACCTGTTATTCAAATTGGAAGTTCCATAAAGATAAAAGTACAGTGTACATTATGCCTCTTTATTACGTTCTTGATACAAATGATACATTAATAGTTTAAATGATTAAAACAAAATTTCATTAGCAGGAAGTAATCAGTGAAATGCATCCTCGCTTAAGTCTGCTAAATCTACTAATACTTTTTGGCTTTTAGTGCTCACTGACGCAGCAGTGTAAATTTGGTGCAGCATGCAGTCCAAAAGCTTCTTAAGCTCTTTTAATCTTAAAATCATGAAATGATGCATCTACCCGATGTGTTGCACCATTTGAGGGATTGTTTCCTCGCTACAAATGAAGACCCATCACGTGAACACAGATTTTTTTTATTTTTTTTTTTCACCTTGAGATTCAAATTTTTTACCAGTTAATCTAAAAATTGCATTGCTAATCTGTGTAGCGGCTGGCTACATCTAGGCATGTTGTGGGTCACACAGAGAGGAAAATTTGTGAATTCTCCACCAGGAAAATGATAACAGCAGAAGTTATACCACAACCTCTGACTCAATTTTATTTTAATCTTGTCATTTCTATGCAAAGCATGCTGTGAGAGTACAGACTGGTTTGTAAACTTGTAAATTTACAGGCAATTTGTAAAGCTGGACACATCTGAAAATCATCAAACTTTTTCATAACATGAAAATGGTAAATGCTGACAAAAACATACATGTAAATGGAAATTCTTATCTTTTTCATTCTGACCTAGTGTATTTGAAAAGGTAGTAAGATTCTCAGGTAGCAGCCACTACCTTGTCTAGCAGCCAAGAGCCAAAAATTCTGAAGTCCTGAAAACAAACAACATTGAAGTGGCCAGAGGCTTCCTGTGGATCATATTAAGCCTGTGATAAGTGCTCCACGTAACTCAGACCTCAGAGAACACGGAGCATAACTGCTTTTCATTAAACTCAGTGATGTCAGTTAGAAAACGTAATGACAAAGGTTGCAGCCAGGAGAAGTTTGAGTATATTTTCCCCATCAGCTTGAAAAGAGGCAATTAAGACATCTTCTAGGTCAATGAATGAGTCTAGACACGCTAATAGCCACTAGGGGATTTGTATCTATTCTTCCAGCTTGCATAATATGTCCAGATATTGGTCCAAAAAGGGAAGGAGTGACTGAAAATGGTGAAAGTCGATGTGCTCTATTTATAGGGGACTTTGGTTTGACTGTCCTTACACACATGCTGCTTGGTCCTAAAGGAGCGTTCTCCTGTGTTTTCCTTATATAGGGTGAGACATAAAAGTTGACGTGATCAAATGCCTGAGCACTCACTGTGTAGAAGGAGGGCAGCACTTAGACACCAGAATAAAGATAAAACAGTTTTTAACCTGAAGTCCCTAGGAGAGAAATCTTCAGTAAGTGTCCTACTAATGGAAACCAGAAGGCAGGAGGCAATGCATTAGTTCTCCTTTGGCCACACCGGCACAGGGAATTCTCATTTGATGCGGTGTGCTCAGAGACGAGCCAGATGCACCAGCTTCAGCCAAGCAGCAGTTGCTGGCTCTAAGCGCGATGCATACACAGATTACGCTATTAATTTAAACCTTATTTTACTTTAGCCAACATATAGGGGGAGATTAATCCATTCGCATTTAAATGCCAACGCTGTAAATTTTAAACTCTGAGAGATGTCTTGAATGCCTTTGTAGCGTATGGAGAGAGAAATGGACTCTCCTCAGATGTGATAAATCTCATCCTAAAGCATTTTTTTAAGAGAGAAGTATCCATCTCTTTCCAATGGGGGACTTCTCCACACGATGCAGGCAGTTTACATCAGGATGTGATGAAGCACTTCTTTTAACAGAAGTGCCTGCTTCCCTCCATTGATTATAAAGCAATGAACTCAAACCGATATGATATCTATAAATGTCTAAACACATAGATGAGATAAATCCCAGTGGTGTTCATTTGTAAATCTGGAATCATCGGAAACCCGAGCCAATCCCCCCTCCTGCTGTAACTTGTTGAATCATAATGCTTCCGTCAGGAAGGATAAGATTTTTGTTTACAAAGCAAAGTCAACTGTAAACCAGGAGAGAAACCAAGTCATGTGTCGCCCAGCGAAAGGGAAGACCTGGATTTCTGTTTTAACAGTAGTGGCCATCACCTTAACAGGTAGGAGAGCTCTGCTGACTCCCTATCCGGAGGCAGCCAGGAGGGCATGAACATGACTGTATTAACACGAACGTAAGCAGTATGCCCGGGAAGCCGTCACATGAACATAAATGCTTTTTCCTCTTAAAGCAAAACAGACATTGTTGTGAAATCCTCGCTTTACAGAATGATAGACGTGTACAGCATTACTGGAAGTAGAATGTAGATGGACAAAGTATGCCTGAGAGAGACATTCACTGGAAAGGCTGAAAGCCTTTTGAGTATGCTGAGGTTTTAATAATTCTTGTATCAAATTGAATAACTACCCTGAAGTAGGAATAATTTTCCACATTAAAATGATGGCATGGGGTTTCATTTTTCTTTTTTTCTTCTTCTACCATAGGCAGTTTTTAAAACCATTTAACAAAGCCTCACATGTAAGATCCTGAAATGAAGAGGCCGACGTAAAGCATGGCAGGGCAATTTGTGTTGTACAAAAGCTCCTGAAAACAAGCTAAAATATGGATCACTGTAAATCATAACAGCATGTGCCAGCTGCTGTCAAAACACCCCAATATAATGGAAGTTCAACAGGTTTTGGTTGCCTCTTACTCCAAAACATTGAGCTAATTAATGCAAAAAATAGACTGTTACAAAGTTAAACTCTTACTTAGGTTGGGTTTTTTTATTTTTTTATTTCTATTTGGCTTACATTGACTGACTAATTTATAAATGATAGGAAGTGTAAAGAGACAGTATTTTGATCCTTATAGGTCTGGCTCTTTCCATGAAAAGCAGTGTTTTCTTTTAGCAAGCATTCCGGTGAATTCACAGTACCTTACTTGTCCCTAATCAATAGCCAGCAGCCTCCTTTTTTGCCTCTCTGTGAGGTTTGGTGATTCCCTGTCTCTTTCGCAAGGAGTAAAACCACAGCAAATAGAGTCTGATTTCAGAAGACCGTTAGTCTAATCAATATTCATCAATATTCCTTATGTTCAATGTCTTTTGTATTTATCAAATCTGTTGATAGCATCACCAAGTGAATTTGCTGATGCAGCCGTGTTTAACAGTATAGCTGAAGGATAATCCTTCTTTTTGGGAAGGATTTTGGGCACAGTAACTTCTTGATGCAGTATTTTAGGATAGAGGGCAACTCCTGAGTACAGGCAGTGGCGGTTTTTCAGTGAGCAGCCGTGTTCTCCTCTGCGTTGCAATAACCGGTTGAGTACGTGCAACGTGCTGTGGAAAGGCTTTCCTTAGTCTGCTAAACGTTATGAATGTCGGTTGGGGTGAAGGTTTGTTTTCTGCATCCCATATAAGAACTTAAAGTTGTTACAAACATCTTGCCGGTAAAATAGATGATTTTGTTTTGTCTGGTGACAGCGAAAGTGGAATCATGGAAGAACTAAAGGAGAGCTGAATAACAGATTCAGCCAGAATTTCTTAGTAGTGTACTATGTTCTTATTAGATAAAGTATTAAAAAAAAAAAAAAAAGCCCAGAGATTTGCATATTCCTTTAATGGGTTATTTTGAGCTTCCATTGAAGCAGAAACACTTTTAGCAGATTGACTTAAACGCCAATTGGGTAACAGAGCAAGAAGAAAAGCCATAATCTTTTTCTTTAGAGCAGAGAGTCATTTAAAGCTGAAATATGGCTAATTACCACAATTGAACTTGTGAAACCCCTTGCATTTGTTAATAGACTTACTGTGTTAATGTTTCTGTGAATGAATATAAAATCCAAACTAAAAAAGTCCTTTGTGTACTTTAAAGACATATGATCTTTTGTTTTCTCTCACAAACAAATAAAAATGCATGAAATACCAGTTTACGCTATGTGGCAGTAGTTTAAAAGAAAAGTTCATAATTTTTTGTGGCTTTTCTACAAATCTTAAAGCAATTGAAGTAGTATCTTTTTTTTAAAAAAATAAGCTGTTTTACAGAAATATGAAAGTTCTGTAATAAGAATGAGATTCCATTATGCAACGGGGAAATTAACTATGAATTCCTGTTTACAGCAATACCTGCTGTTGCTATTGTTATTAGCAGTAGCGTTAGCTGTTGCTTAGCAGACGTATGTCCGAGAAGAAAACCTAAAACACCCTCTTAGTGGTACTGTAAGGCAGTACAGAGAACGCAACAATATAAGGGCACTGAAATAAAGAAACCGGGGCTCTGTCTTCGGCAGCTTCAGCGCTCATCGTCAGCAGTGCACATTTTTAAAATAATAGAACACATTTTTTCTGTTCCTTTTTTTTTGTAACTTAGCTTCCATTTGTTCCAAATTCTGAGTCACTTTCATAAATCTGTTTATAACGATTTTCAGAACAAATGCATCCATTGGTTTTTCAGTTGGAGAAATTCTCACCAATCCCATCTAATGTAACTCAGGCAGCCTCTGTATTTTCTTCCTAGAATTTAACAATTGATATTTCAAAGCACAATTTTAGGCTTTAGAGAGATATGTTGTTAAAATAAAGGAGGAGCAGATGGGTAGGGAAGTGGGACAAAACCTGAAACAGAGGTTTTCCAGCCTGATCTCCGTCGTGAAGATGCTGAGCCCCTCTTGGTGAAGGCTGTGGTGCTGTTCGCAACCCAGGTCAACTGCTCCAAGTCGGAATGAGTCAGGAGCTGTGACCCTTGTGGTTCTGGCTAATGGCCCACCAGTCTTTTCTTGTGCGGTGGCTTGGGTTTTTTTGCCACATCAGCACACAAGCATCAGTAGTATGCCAAGGCGGGAGTCCGCGTGCCCATCCACTCAGCCAAGAGTGCCAGCAAAAGGAAGGGTCTGGTCCAGGGCAGGAGTGGGCCGCCAGGGAGTGCCTGAAAGGTTTCTTTAAGCAGTGGTGCTGGTTTACGCCTGTGTGAAGCAGGTGGGAAACTACAGATTAATGTTCCTTGCTTTAGTCGAGAATTTGACAGGTTGAGGTTGTTTAGCTTGGTTTCTGCCCCTCGACCACAGCCAGCCTGTGGCATAGGACAACTCTTACTGCACTGAAACTGAAGACTTTAGTTGTTGTAGGTTTACCCTTCAATTTGAAGGGATGTTTTTAGCCAGACTAGTGAAGAAACTATTTTCCAAAGAAACTTTCTATGGATAGACTCTAGCTGGAGTGGTTTGTGACCTCTTTACATTCTCTCCCTCTCCCCAGCCTTTGCCTGAGACACAGTTTAGTCCCACTTTAACATTCTGCCCTGAATTTATGAATGGCATAATTGCAAACTAATTATGACAGCTTTAAAGCAAAGTTCCTGCCACACTGAAAATTCGTGTTGCATCCAGGTATTAATGGCAGTTTTGATTTCCTATATAGTAGTTTCTTGATGTACGATACTATTCTGTATGTGAGATGCGCTTTTTCAAACTTTCGAGCCTGAAATTAGTTCTAGATTTATTATATCACTTCAACATAATTCATATAGAATTTGTCTGTGTGCATGCCAGTTGGAATCTACTGAGATTTGTTATTTTCCATCCGCTTCTGTAACAGCTTCACATTGTTTACAGAGAACATGCAGTTTTATATAAATCACTTGCTTTCATACAGTTTTACTGCATTATTTTACTCAATTTGTGCAGGATTTAAGCACCCTGCAGTGTGCAGCATTAAAAGGCATAAAATGATTGAAAATGAAAACTATTTTTGGCTGAAATAATGGAATATTCACAATCAGAAATATTAAACAGCATTTAAGTGTGGGCGAGATGTAATGAATGAGCTGCATTATGTAAAAAGGCATTATTCAGGCTATTGATTGCAAGGACTGAAATCCAAACCTTGCAAGGGAAAAAGTGGCTTTTAAAAATCTTGCTCCAAAGTAGCTGAGACCTAGGGAGAAACATTGCCAAGTACGGACTTAATCCATTAGAATGTAGACATTCAAGGGGCAATATTGAGTGTCTGACTTACGCGACTCGGGAAGTAGGAGAGGCATGAACAGATTGTAGCACTGGGGAAACTATTTTAGTGAGGTGACGTGCCACAGACTTTCAGGATGGTGTACTCTAGTCAATAAACCTGGAGCTTTTGTCATCGGGTCTCAGTTGTCACCATTTCCCATCATTGTTGTATGGGCGTCATTGCACAACAAAGAAATCTCGTCCTGTCAAAGCACTTTGATTTTGATATCCACCTCTTTTGTCTATATGGGCTGATGGAAACTACTCACCCGTACTGTCTGCGTACGTTCCTGTGCCGTGCTTGTACGTACATCCTCGCACTTGTGGTTGTGCGCTTGCCACGCGTGGACGCGCGCGGTTTCATTCTCCTACCAGCGTGGTTTGGAAATGTGGGACCGGATTGCAGCCAACTGCTGTGCTGTGCTGCCCGGCAGAGCGCAGATCCGTGTTTCATGCAGTATGTATCTAGTGACTAACTGCTCCCAGATGTCATCTCGGGGCTGGGTGCCAGACTGAGTGTCTGTGTTTTGTTGGTTGGGGTTTTTTTCTTCCCCCCGGCTTTGACTCACTGGAGTGCTCGGGGAGCGCTACAGTTGAGCGGAGTCTAATGACACATTTCTGACCTATACTTAATTCTTCCTGGGGAAAAATAAAATAGGTCCGTTTTAACTTATCCAGATGCATAGCGGGGTGATTTATACAGTGCATCTAGCAATAACTCTTGGAATGGATAGATCCACTAGTACTTTTATTAGTTATGGAATAATAACGCATCCCAGGTATCCATAAGTGCATCGTGGAGACTTTGTAAAAGACTAATTTCCAAAGATGTTAAATGTGTATTATAAGAAGGCTGAACTGCTTTGTTGTGCTCTATATAAGAAGGGGGATAGTTAAGTCGGTGCAGGGAAAATAGTTATTATTTACATCAGAAAAACGTTAAAGTTCAAAAGAAAGTGGTTTCAGCGGTTTCTCTTCAAGAAATATTCATAAAGGTTTTCTGTAACTTTTTCTTAACACACATAAAAGAGAGATTTCTTATTTTACTTATTACTAATCTCTGCTTTTAAAAACTGTCAACAGGAAGCTCAAATTTTTGTTGTTGTTTTCCTTACCAAGTTATAGATTTGATGTGCAATTACAGAATGCTTTAATTTTTTCAGTTGCCTTTATGACCTCTTCTAACGTGCTAATATGTCGTACAGTAAGGCATTGAATAAAAATAGCCTGAAAAGACAGTAATGACAGAAATTAATTTGCATTACTTTTGGACTGTAGAGTCTTTATGCATGTTCCGTGGTGAGTAGGAATGAGTTGCAGTCTCTTCTTTTTGGGTTTTTTTTTGGCTTGAGTAATGGCTTACTGAATTCCAGCCCTTTAGTGCTGCTTGAAAATTCTTGGCCTGTTGTAAGCAATACCCTTGGATGAATGTCAGCTAGCGTATCACTGGCGTTCGTGCCTCGTTTTTTACTTACGCTAATATATTGCTTTTAGTAAATGCACGGGATAGGAAATAGTGTTTACCTTTCCCTATCACGAGAATACTGCTCATTCTATCTGACATAAACTAAGAAATGCTGTTTATATTGCTGCTTCAGTGAGCCAGGGAAAACGGCACAAATATGTCATGACCATACAGTGGAAAAGGCTTGTATACTATTGTCATGGTCAAGCTTCTATATGACTTAATAACAAGAACAGCCGTTATTCTTTCTAAGAACTAAGAAATCAAACATAGGCTAAATTTTGGGGAGCATTTTGACGTAAAGATCACATGCGAGGAACGTTGGCTATACTTGAAAAATGTTTTGAAATCTTTGTCAACCTTCTAGACAAGCTGAAATCTTCGACTTTATCGTGCAAGATGGATTGAGTTTTAACATTTGTATAGGTTGTTATCACATGGTTGCTTTATCTGATGCAAATCTGGCATAAATCTAGGCTACTATCACCATCTTCCTGTCGTTCTATTTTTGTGCTACATGAACTTTAATGTTCTGTGTATTGAGCTACCTCAGGGAACCGGTCCAGCTAAAACCTAACCTTGCCAAAAAAAATTGTCTGCAGAAATGCTGAGCCCTAGAAACAAGCAGACAGTGCCACTGGTTTTGACAGCAATGTGCCATATGTCAAATTGAAGTGGTCACTTAATCATGACTTCAGAAATCATCGCTCTGTCAGCTCTGCGTGCTGATGCGGTGTTTCCCAGAGAGTGCAGACGGTTGAGCTGGCAGAGCACTGGGAACCAAGATGGGCGAACTCAGAGGGGCTGCCCATGTAGGCCTAGTGCCCAATTAGTAGACTGATGGGTACAATTAGTTAAATTTTCCTGAGTTCATGCTCAAAATTTGCCTTTACCTTTAAACGTTACATTGACTAGATGGTGACAGAGTCTGCTGCCTGTTGCCATACTGGTTTTCTTGCTGCAAATCTCCCATCTCAACAACTTCTTTGTTTTGAATTTTTTTTCTTTAAATGTTTTACTGCAAATGTAAGTAACTCATTCATAATTAAATGCCACGTTTCCATGGTTTCATAATTTGTTATGTATGTACTACCTACCTCAGAACCCACAGGTGTTTCCTATAAATACCACTTCTGCTATTTGGAATGAATTACTGTAACTTATGTCATTCTCTCAACCATGTAATTTTGATAACTACCAAACCTAAGAAATTAATGTGCTTATTGTGAGTGAATAGTAGTCCTGGTGGACAACAGGATGCCTATGAGCCAGCAATGGGCCCTTGTGGCCAAGAAGGCCACTGGCATCCTGGGGGGCATCAAGAAGAGGGTGGCCAGCAGGTGGAGGGAGGTCATCCTCCCCCTCTGCTCTGCCCTGGGGAGGCCACATCTGGAGCGCTGTGTCCAGTTCTGGGCTCCCCAGTTCCAGAAGGACACAGAACTNTTCCTGTGCCACCTGCTCTGGGTGACCCTGCTCTGGCCGGGGGTGGGACGGGGTGATCTCCAGAGGGCCCTGCCAACCCTATGGTTCTATGAATAACGTACCTTTCAAACATACTGGGGGGAAAAAGTCTTTCATCTATTGGCTGAGGGCGAATTTTGTAAATTCTGTAATTGCTTTCTCTATGTGTTGTTGTACGTGTTGTCTTACATCAGCAATAGGTTTCTAAGTCTAATTGGCCTAAACTCGAGTTTTATTTTTTTGTGTGTGTTGCTTTTCTTCCTGAGAACTTGCAGTTACTTTGGGATGAAGCTATGTTTTCAGTGACTGATGTGTGGAGGAAAGTGATATTGAAGTTTCTAGCAGATGACCCTTTAATAAGTTGGACGTAATTGGGTAAGACTTGCAACAAACATTGGGCATCTGTTGGGTAACATAAAAATAACGAGGAGAAACAGCAATGGGAAAAATTTAAATTAAAAAAAACCTCTTCAATTTCTTGATATCGTGCTACTGCTGAAACAGAATGGGTGGGTACGTCTAAAACCCGCAGCCTGAACTCTCTGAGAAAAGTGTCTGAAGTGATTATCAGTTGGTTTTACTAGTATCCCTCATGTCGAGGAGGAGCTAAACTTTCTCTTTCTCCTCTGTAGTCATATCTTTTGAACCTTTTTATTCTAAAATGCGTTTTGCTATTCAAGTTACACTTTTGATAGGTTGAGAGAGGCAGAAAATAACTACTGCCATTAAAATAAAATATTTTAAAATCTGTTTTTTCTTGGAATGAAACTTGTGGAGGCCTTGGGGCAGCAATGGCAAGTGGCTGCTGGCTCTTTGATCGTGAAGTTGTAGTCATGCAAAACCCTGAAGAGAAAAGCAGGTGGCAGCTTCGTTACCGTAGACCAGCATGAGCTGCCGTTGTGTGACACTTTTTTTCTGCCATCCATCCCATTGCCTACATCTGCCTTTTGCCTCTTCTAGTGGGTCGCTGCGAAGGTACATATGAAGCTATCTGGTAATCATCTGTCAGCTGGAATTCTTTAAAATAGAATAGCTGTAAGCTGTAGAATTTTGTATTACAAAATTTTGAAGCATGGTGTGTAACAGCACCGAAGGCCATGTCACTGTCACCGTCTCCGGCTGCTGCCCAGCCTGGGTGGCTGCGGTCGGAGCCAGCTGGGGATGTTCCACCCGTCTGTAATGTCTTCCCTCTTGTTAGTCAATCGGACCATTATGTTCATATAAGTTATAAATTAACAGGACCGCGAGGTTTACGTTTTAATACCTATTTTGTGTTCAGGAAAAGAAAGCTACCAAATTAGAGATAATGTAAAATAAATTACCAAATCTGAATCTTAATAGTAGTTACAATCCTGCACCGAATGGGAATGCCTGTGTATCCTCTTACTAAAGCTACTACATCTGGCACTGCAAATACAGTAATACAATGAATACTGACAGTTTCGTTATAGTCAAATGATTTGGTTTGGCATCAGCAAGAGACTAAATAACGCCTTTCAAGGGTTCTTTGTGCCCTTGGGGCACAAAATTTATAACTTTGATTTTTAATGCAGTCATTTTAGCACAGAAAATACCGTAGGACAGGCTACAGAATTGATTAACTGTGCAAAGAGAAATGAGCTAATTGTTGCGGTTTAAAGTGCATTTAGATAGCAAGTTTAACTCTTTACATGGATAATCATTATCATTAAGCAATACAAGGTGAGGGGTTTTGTGACAAGATTTAAGAAGTTTTATAATTGTCTTTTGATTTATTCCTTCCCCCTGCTGAAAGAAACTAGAAAGAGCGAATTAAATTGGACTGAAGAGAATGAAGTGTGTCTGGGTTGGTGTTTCTGTGGATCAAAATTATATAAATTTTTATATTGATTATATTAGATTTCTATAATTCTATACTATAATATGTCCAAACGGGTGTCACAGGAAGTTTATTTCTCAGAGTTGACTACTTGGGATCTGGCTCTGTTCATGTTTCAAACAGCTTGTTCAGTGCCGTCCTGGCCTCACTTATTCCCATCCTGAAGAAAAATAAATACCGTCTTTTGGCAATGATGGAATTAGTGTGTGGATTGTGTTTACTGGCAAGTAAGGTTCATTAATTTTGTTAGCATGTTACAAGGTTTCTCAAACGCTACTGAAAACCTAGACTTAAATTCAAAATACACTAAAATACTTAATGTTCAGCTCTTGGCATCCAGATCTGGCATTTCCCTTGTTGTATTTGTGTCCATACAAATCATACTTAAAAGTAGGAAATGTTTTGGTGTACAGCCACCAGTACCTCGATATCATTAAATTATGAAGTAAAGTGTTGAGAAAAACAAGCTATGTGATTAGTACTCAAATATTCTAAAATATTTCTAAAAACCTCATGACAAACTCTTACGGACGTTTCATCAGTTTCCCGTGGCTCGAGCTGTGAGCGGGTGCGGACGTTGCCGTGGAGCATGCGCAGGCTGTGTTAAACTGACCATGGGGTTGATTTAATGTGAGATGAAAGGTTAAGAAATTGCTTAGGACTTTCAGGCACTTGTCTTCAGTGCGTCAGGCGTCTCCCGGCTGCAGGATGAAGCTTTCGGTGTGGTTGGCAGCGAGGAGCAGCTCTGCCCGCGGCAGCTCCCAGGGCTGGGGCTTGGTGGACGGAGGCAGAAGGGGAAGAACGTGGCGTGTGACAGCGACGGGGCTTGTAAGAGCAAAGTTGTCGTGATTGCTCTTAGTTTTAGAGAAGGTTCGCTCATTGAGCACCTCATGCTTTTTCATGCTGGATGATGCGACTGGGGTTCAGCGAGCCCTTGTCTTGTAGCACTGGTGGAGGCAGTTACCATGATTTTCCAAAAGCTCTGAGCTCTCTGTTGGCATCTAGGATTCCAGCTGTATTACAAAACAAGATAAAACCCAACAGCTGCATTCTGGAGATTGGTTTCATCTTGTATCCCATCATTTCATACAGTCTTAAAATATGTACAGCCTGTGCTGCTTCGTACCGCTCGCTCACCGGGCCCTTTATTTTCGCGTTAGGTAAAACATCCAACTGAAGGCAGCTGCTTTATTCAGGACATCCCATTTCTGCGATTTGGGTCATCGCTGAATTGGTTGAAAAATCTGAAGAACTAACGTTCAGGGTTCACAAGAAACATTTGTGGGCTTTCGCACTGTGTTAGTTCTTTAATTGAAAGAGCTGTGCTGTTCCTGGCTGATGTGCTCGGACTCAGCTACGAAGCAGATTACGGCAGACACCCGGAGAGTCTTTGCTGGTGGCACACAACGTGTTAAGATCGGCAGATTTTTAAACTAAAGTGAATTCAAACTACAGAGGTGATATAAAAAGTCTGTGATTGTGGGTCATCTTTTTTGCTGCTAAAAGTTCTTGAAATAGCTATTCCAGCTCCGGTTTTGATAGATGACTTCTGGGTTATCATTCATTTATAAAATGGGACACCGCAAAGGAGAGAGATTAATAGCTTGTGAAATTTTAGCAAGGACTTTACATTGAAACAGCGATCTCTGTCTTTTAGAAAGTACATAATTAACTAGTAGTTTGAAACAGTGTTGAATACTTTATATTACGTTAAATACTTTCAATATTTTGAAACTCTTCCTCAGTTTTGCAAACGTGGCACTACAGTTTTAGGGGAAAAAACCCCAATATCATATACCTTCTTTTCTCTGTAATGAAAGGCAGAAATGACAAATCTGGTATAATCTACCTCTGAATATAGTATTCAGACAAATCTGAATATATTATGTGAGGTATTTTACTAAATCCAAACTGTTTAAAAAATGTCTTGCATACATAGTTGCAGGTATATATTTATAATTCTGCCCCACTGTACTACCAGCTCTGCCGAGGTTGGTTGGGAAATGAAAGTGTATCTGCGTTCTCTGCCGGGCACAGGGGCTGTATTTGCGCACCGTTGTAGATCTTGCAAAGCCAGCTTACCGGCGACATCCAGCTGTTTTATACCTAGTGTAAAGGAGTTAATGACCTGAGTCCCTAAGACTGTCCAGGCGATCTGTATAATCCTTCCACACAAATAAGATACTGTTGCAGTTAACCGTTACTTTCTCTTAAATTTTTAAGAATAGGAGTAGCGATCTGATTTCTGACCTCCCCCCTGCTTTTTTAGCCTGACTGAACCTGGCAAGTTGAAAATCTGTGCAGCGAGGTCAGATGTATGAACCTGAGGGTACGCGAACCAGTTAGTGAGGGGTGGGCTTAGAGCGTAGAAGGAGGCAGCAGCCCTAACTTATCAATATTGATTTCATGTAATCTCTGTACCTCAAGGTCGGTTTTTGATGCTGCTTTGAGAAGGTAGTTTGAGGTTTGCAGAAACTGCAACGAAAATAAAGCTAAACCACGACGCAAGCACGGCGTAGCACTCCGCAGATTAGTGCCGTGAGGTGCTGTGTGACCTCGTGGTGTTACAAAAGAGCTTTAAGGAGCTTAGTAACGGGTTACGGTGATGGGGAGAGACGGATGTTTCTCTCATTAACTATGTTATCCTGGAACAGACTGTATCTCGCTGGGCTGTAGGCTGTTTTAGGGAGAAGGGTGTTGTAAATGCCAAGTGGAAAGATTGCATATAGCACTTGTAAGTGTTAGCCTGGGTGCTCTCTTGAGATAGCACTCTCTTCTAGATGGGGTGAAACGGCGGCGGAAAAGCTAGCTGATGTGTTATAAATTATATATGGTGAAAAAGTTAGGGTAATGTAATTTTTAGAAATTCCCCATGGATTCAGCACACTAGTAACATTCAAAGGTAGCACTTCTTCTGACTTGTAGTTGGTTTATAGTCTACACATTTGTTTGTATTTAATGTAAAAGGGATTTTCATTACTTTTTTACAGGTTATAATATATTCAGAAAAGCAGAAAGACGAGTATTGCTGAATCCCATTTCTTAATTGTTACTCTTCTTGCTCTGGAAATATTCCTAGTAAATTTATTTAAACAGTACTGCTTATTTAAATAATAAAACCAGTACTGCTTATTTAAATAACAAATGTAGTTGGTATTTAAATGATTTGTCAATTTTGAAGCAGTACCCTGTTTCTGTTTAATGTAATTGCTATATTTAATCTTAGAAGGAGCTAATGCTTGCCGTGTGACAGATTCATTCATTGCTTGGTGTCGTGCAGAAAACACAAGTCGGCCAGTAATATGGGCCCCTTGGGGAAATTCTGCGGCCTCACTGAAAATGCAAAGCACGTGAAACAGCAACATAAAAGTTATGCAGTGCTCCAAGCTACTGTAGAGGCCCTCAAAGTTTTCTGGTATATTCTGAGACTAATGCAGAGAGTGATTTCGTGCTTATTATACCTCTGTTGTAACTCCTTAGTCCCATTCAGAATCAATTCTTGTTCGAAACCCGAAAGCAGAAACTGAACAACAAATTCTGAGCGTACGCCGAGTACCCTCCGTGTTGCTGCCCGTCAGGCCTCTTCTGCCGCTTCCTTTGAAGAATCAGTACTTGAAACCTGGAACAAATTATGTAGGCAAGAATATGTATACCTGTTGTTGTTGGGCGACCAGTTGTGTCATAACAGCGGAGCCACAGCTTCAGAGGTTGTTTAGATGGGAAGATAATACATGATGTTTACGGTGGTTAAGATTTTATAAATTTACCATTTGAGCTGGGAGAATAGTCTTGACTATTACAAAAATGAGGCAAAAATGGCTTGAAAAAACCTCACTGATTTCTCTGTAGATGATATCGGGCAGTTCAGTTAGACTCTCTTGGAAATGTGTTCTCTCCGCTCTTTAGGTTTGCAGCTTAATTCATTCTACTGAACAAATAAATACTGTGGTCTAGCAGAGGCATTCGTGTTTATTGGAAAGGCTCATCTAACCTGTTGTTTCTCTTCCAAAAGTGGGAGTATAAAAGTGATTTATTTTTTTAAATAACTGTTGTACTCTTCTAATAATTCCAAATTGTAAAGTTTACGACTTTTGTCTTGATATTTTTGCCCCTAGTTCTCTGGAATGCTTGTGGTTGCAGAGCTCTCCGGACTATGGCTAAATGATGTGTGGGTGGCTGGGGCGCAGCAATGGCTTTTCTCCTTTATGGATCAACTTAATAGAGAAGATAGGTTCTGTTATTTATTATTGTAATATTTCACTTCTGTCTCGCTAGTCTGTGTCATATATGAAAGCTACTAGTAACAGTATTTTTTAGCAGATAACTCAGATGACAATATATCATGATAACCTTGGCACATCACATAATTTAGAAAACAGTTTGAAATTTATGGCAGTGCCTTGTAACTATGACTGATGACTATATATAATATATATATATATATTCAATTAATAACAACATGTTTTTCCGAGTACTGTGTACCGACAGAGAAGTGTTAGATAGAATGAATTGCCCTCCATTACGTATCGTAAATCCCACAAATCATGTAGTGCATCTTCTGCATGTGTGCTTTGAGAACGCGTTGAGTGCTCCTCACCACGTTCTTCCTTGTTCTCATCATATCCATTTAGCATTTTCTGCTCTCGGTAGCTTTGCCGGGGGGATGGAGGGCGAGGGATCAGCCTGGAGATGCAGCGTGCCAGTGGGGAACTAGCAGTTAGTCTGTTTTGCCGCACAAGGCCTGGATTGTTCTCTCCCTTCCTCCCCGCGCCCTCCCCGGGCTGCTGAGAGCGTGTTCATCTCCAGCAAGCCGGAGCTGGAAAGGGGGAAAGCTCACAACCATGTTATATATACCACAGATCGAAACCATGCTGTCAAAACGTGAAAATTCCTCAATAATTTTCTTTTTAATTTTAACTGTCAGCCTCGAGATGCCACTTGCTCTCGAGCTACTGTGCATAATGTGTGCCAGCTCGCTTCTGCTTATACTCTTGTTAAAATGTAAAGCAACAAATTTCCTGGCAGTCTCTACGTTACACTACGTTACAAGGAGTGTAATGTAACTTTCATTACAAGAAGGTGGTGAACATAATGTGACTTCTTAACAGCTGCAATAAGCGATGTGAAGTTATTAACATCTTTTCAAAGCAAGTAACAAGTGAGAGGTTATTTTTCATCTCTATTCCTAAAAAATGGCACGTTATTTTAAGGAGATGACATTTTGTTTGCACTTATCTGAACTGAGTAAATTTTTACATGAATTCTCTAGCTCAGTATTGCTTTGCGAAATTAAGAAAACTTTTAAAACTAATGCTAAAATAAGCTCTAATGGCTGGATTTCAAGATGACAATTTGGATTTTAAATTTTTTGTATGGAAATGATGGCTGCACAAGGCATTTTAGTTCACCCTTGTCCTCTTACCTTTAGATTCATGATTCCATAAGAGTTGCCTATTCCATTGTTTATTTTTATGCCAAACTATTTGGTTCTCATTTGAGTATTCTCAAAAGGTGAGGCAGGTCTGATGCTTCGGAATCGCTTACTGAGGAACCAAGTTCTTTGGAGATAGGGAAGCCATTACAAGTACAAATGGGAGAGAAAGGAAAAAGAATTGAGACCGTCAGTGTTGAGGTGCACACAACAGGCAGTCTGTCAGTAGACTGAACAGAAAGGTTTTAAAAAGTTCAGTAGTCAACATTGATCGTTGAAGCCTTAATAAGTGACTTTTTTTGAAGTGTAGCTTAAAGTCCGAAAGGACAAATGCTGTCTGGTTTGCTTGTTTTGGCAGCTGAATTGGAGTTTCCGTTGTAGTGTGGTTGGCATCATTTTCATGGAAGATCGTAGCTCAGGTTCAGGACCATAGAAGGGGGCTGGAGCAGAGAGCGGCACTGTCTTTCCTGCGTATCGGTCTTGACACTTGTGATTTATCATATTAGAAACAAGGTCGACATTATCTCCAGTTGAGTGAATTCCTTAACATGCTAGGAGAGGCTGTCAACTCACAGATAGGATGTGACTACGCTATTTCATAAATATTGCCCCAAATAGCTGCCCAAATATGCAGTGTTTTTGCAGTGTACGCTCTTGCTGAATAAAGGCAGAGTTGGAGCAGCCGGTCTAAGATCCTAATGTGAAAGGCAGGCATCGGTGAAGCAGCTCAGTTCTACAGCCTTTCCAGAGATATTTGTCAGATCTTTTACATAGATTATTACGTTCTATTTTGCCACTGTGTGATGACTGCATACAAAAGTAATTACTTAACTTTTTTGTTTTCTGAAGGGTGTAACGAGATTTTTTTTTTTTTTCCATGTGATTTACTCCTGCAAACATAAATCAGGCTATTGTCTTCCAGAGTGGAAGGTTTGGAACCAAAAACACAATTTGGAAGTGAAACGTTTTTCAGCTGCAAGTAATATTAATAGTAATTGCCGCTTAGTGATCTTTCAGTTGGTAGAAACAAACCATCGAAATGATAATTGTAGGATTCTCTGGGATTTAGATTGATTAACAAACCAGACAACCAAGTGGGCAGCATACATCGAGCCAGAACTCTGGCTCTTGTAAAGTCGACAGAGCTTATCTGGAATCAGTGGAGCAAAGCCCATTTTATTCCATTTGCCCAAAGAATAAACATATGCCGTGTCAGAAATAGAACAGTTGGAAACAATTGCTGCATGGGATGATGATGAAAAATAGCTGGAGAAAGATATCAGGGTGATTAAACTTCTTTAAAGCCAGACGGCCGACTTAAGGATGTAAATGAGGCCAGGCTGGCATTATGGTGGAATCATCGTTGTGTGCCGCCGTGACATGAAGGTGCACTTGATATCAGCTTCCTCAGCTCTGCATTAGGTGAAAGAAATTCATAGTTGTTTTAACTGGGAAAGAGAACTGTTGAAGATGGCTCCTGAAACGAGCTGTTTAGAAAAATTGAGATAATTGAATTTGGGTTCTGCCGAAATTGAGGAAGCTCCGTGTTTGCAATTGCCAATCAATTGAAATAAATTTTATTCTTTAGAAGTGTCTTTTGAAATAGTGTGTTTTTATGTATTGGAAGTGCAAGATTTAAAGTATTCAGGGAATGTATTACCTGCAAAGAAATCGTGAATTACTTCTGAATCATTTCATTATAATCTCCCAACTTGGTAGTATGGTGTTTATTTCAAGATTTCACAATCTCAAATCTAGCTTGTTTTGTTTTGTTGAAATGTGGACTAATTTTGAAATATCTGAACTGAACTTAACATTAAGGAAGAACCTGTAGTAAGGCTGAAAAACTAAAATACCTACTTCTCAAAGGAAGCACGTTAAAAATTGTTCTTTTTATGTGTTGGGAGGACATGTATGACCTATGCTGTGTGACAACCTGTAGCCACGGTCACGTGACGTAATTCAATTAAAATAAGCTTTCCTTATCTCACAAAGAAAAAGTTCTTTCAGATCATTGATAAATTTTAATGGGAGTCATATTGTAATCAGGAGCTAATTTTCTTTTCCCGTTATCTCCTGCCATTCTGTGATATGAGAACACTTTGTTCTTTACAACGGTCTTTGCTCAGAGCTTTGGTTTCTCACAGAAGCAATTAACTGGTGAAGACGTTGGATCTTCGTAGACATCTTCACCAAGGCAGGCAGGGGAACAAATCCCGTGCCCGAGGACAGGTTTCATTCCAGCTTAACGTTCCTCACTTACCTCTTGCTCTTGCCGCAGTGCACATCGACAGCTCCTGTTACAGATAGGGATTTAAATTCACGAAATGTGCCTTCATAGAATCGTTCATCCCACACTATATTTTAACACTATGGGCTGTCTTAAACTTTAAAAATTTATCATTGTGTAAAGTCTTTTGATTTTTAGATGTGCATGCCTGTCTCCTCTTTTAGTATATTGTTTACTTGATGCCTGCCTTTCTTGTGTGTCTATATTTAACATTGGGCTCTGCTTTCTTTCATTGACTTACAGGTGAAATATGATTATAAGGTTTATTTTCTCCGTAATTATATATGTTACAACAGAAAAAGAAACCCAAAACCACCTATGCCATTCTAACTGTTGGTTTCCCTTTTCTTACTAGTTTGCTGTTTTGTGGTTCATAAGAGATGCCATGAGTTTGTTACCTTCTCTTGTCCCGGGGCTGACAAGGGACCTGACACTGATGTAAGTACATTGACATTCAATATGTTGCTTTTACACGTAGATTTGTGTTACATCTGACTGAGAGAATGAATTACAAACAATATCAATAGGCTCTTTATGATAGATTAGTCTGTTTTTAACAGATATGAAGTGAATATTTAAGGACTGTAAGATCTATTTTGGTAAGAAAATTAACAATGAATGTGTGACCAAGAACAATATCCCTCAGAAGGTGACAGCCCTGAGGTGTTTACTCAAGCATGAAGTCAGCATTTTGTTTTTATTTGCTTTATGTTGGATGTATTTGATACTAATGATTCCCAGTAAAGGCTGAGGCTTCTTCTGAGCTTTCTTTATATCCATCTTATCTGAAGGGTATATCTTCAGGGTTGACGCTGGTCCTTGTCCTCTCTGCTCACAGGGGTCTGTAGCTCCAGTTAGGTGACAGTTTAATCTTGAGCCAGGTGGCTTATGTGAGACAGGTTTTCGAAACAACTATATTCATGCCGGAGCTGGTATACCAGTCAGGATACGCGCATTCTGTCTTGCTCTTTCAATACGTCTATACACACATCGCATTTTTGGTCAATGCCCAGTTTTTAGTTCCAACACATCTGCTTGCATGGCGAGACACATGTAGAAGAATTTTGTGTCACCCTGCTGAAATAATAAACTAATCTTGTTTGTTCACATAAAAATAACATTTCTTTGGGTTTTATAAATCCCACTTTACAGTGAAATAATTTAACATCTGCTTATGGGAACAATACATTCCAAGTGTTCTTTGTCTGAATGGCTCTGTTTTGTTTCTTATAACATATTCATGCTCTAGATTGTAGGCTATTATCTCCTCTGATGAAACGCACCAGAAGACTTTTCTTGCTAGGTTTTAATGAGCTTCTCATAAATTGTTTTAATATGCTAGCCATGAGATCGATGAACAATATATGGGCAGAAGCCACAAGGAGTTTTGGAAAATTTGAGATGTTAAAAAGTTTCCATATTTTTAAATTTAAATACAAGGAAATGTCGAAGAACTGAGAAGAATTTTAAAAACAGTTTCTTTTTTAAACTTTTCACATAATCTAAATTTAGGTGCATCAGAAAAATGCTTAAGTTAGGAGTATAGTTACCCTATTCAGTTTCTCCTGGTTAGCTGACAGAGATAGTCACTTCCAGAGAGAAACCAGGACTTAGGTGGCCTCAGTCGTACCTGTGGTTGGTCCTTCTCCGCTGGTCGCAGAGGCACTTGAGCGAGGGTGAGATCTGACAGTCTTGTGGCGGCACACTAAAGTTGGTGGCACAAACACTGCTGTCCTCAACATCCGTCTCCTCTTCCTGACTTTCCCCCTGCCCCTCCCCACTTACCGAGGGGTGACCCTCAGGTGAGCCTGCTCCTGAACAGCACCTTTCCCCGGAGATTGCTGAGCTTCAAGTTCTACTGCTTTGGCAACTGCCTACAACAGAAGCAGCTCCACAGTACTTGAAATACCATTGCTAAAATCAGCTGAATGACATTAAAAATATAATTGTGACCAAAGCCTTTCATTTCACCCTTCCATCTTTTTCCATATTTGGTTCTAGTAATTCATTAAATGCTCCATAATTTCATTCGTATCTGTATCTCCAGCCATCTTTTTCTTCCTACTCGTGTTTTTGCACTTAGCCCCTCATCTCAAATCTTCTTCTTCATCTTTCATCAGCCATTCCTCCTGCAATCCTGTTTACTTGTTGCCATTTAAGAGCCATGACGCCCCAAAAGAGCATTGACCCAAAAGTGAGATTGAGAGTATCTAAGCGAAGGGCCCTGCTATCTACGGATGTAGTCACCAGAAGTTAAGGACATCCATAGATCAAGTCAGGGAGTAAGATTCAAGAAGTCATCATTCAAGCATGGAGCATTTATATTGATTACCTGTGCAAAGACATGGGTGTTGCCAAAGGTTTATTAAGTGTGCTGAAAGAGACCAGGGTGTAGGAAATGCCAGCGCAGCCGCGATGCGTTCCTCGGGAGTGTAGACAGTTATTCAGGGCTGTACATGGAGCATCTCTTTCCACTTAACGTAGAGCACGGCTTTCCTGAAGGAAGTCACTTAACTGAGCCGAGGTCAATTTTTATGACAGAAGTCAAAGGAAGAGACTTTTGGCAATAACGTAGTAGTTAGAGCACTCCCTTGGAAGGCAGCGCAGCTGCTTACGGGCACTCAGAGAGCCTCTCTGATGCAGGAAGGAAACCAGTCCTCAGTCTGGCTTCACTCATAGCGTTCCGCGGTGCATTTTGTCAAAGGAGACTCTACTAGTAAAACAAACAAGAAGGCAGGAACAAGAAATTAAAATTATTCTTCATACCCTTCCTTTGCTGAATGTTCTTGAATTCTTTAAGCTTTGAAGGGAAGTATGGAGATGGGCTCTGTCTATATAGTGTAACAGTTACAGTGGTCTTTCGGATTTGGAAGTAGCAAAGTGCCTTGAGCTACAGAAGAGCTAAAATCTAGGTCTCCCCCGTCTGGGTGAGTGTTCTCATCGCTAACTTATCGTGCGGAATGCAGGAGGCAACACCTACTCTCCCCCCACCTCCCGTTTCTAAAAGAAAGCAACGATAGCCACTACTTCTTGTTGCGGTCCAGATGACTTTAGGTGTAGTGGACCCATTTGCATCCCACTGGATGGCATTCGGGTGATTCTCTGAAGTCTGTAATTCTCCATACACCTTCCATGTTGCGTACGTGGGCAGTGCTGGTACTGACACTGCCTGGGCTGTCTGCTCCAGGACCTGCTTCCCGAGAAACTCTCACCTCCTGTTTATTAGGCAAAATTTATGTATCAGGTGAGTGACTGTTATTACCAAACTGAGTGAAGGTCACCAGCACCAGACGGGAGCCGAGGCAGGCGCTGGTGCCTCATCACCCTGATGTGTCTTCTCTATCTACAGTGGGTGGTTTGACTCTTGAAAGTGTTCTTGATGATTTCTTTTAAAATATGGATTCATCAGGCTTTTTCTGCTAAAGTTCATAAATGAGAACACACGTTTGTGTGTGAGACCATTTAATTATATCGAGAATCTCTCCATCGCTATAGAATCTGTTATGTGGCAGGTTGTTAACAGTCTTTAATATTGCTGACTCCATTTCATTATTTGTCTTTCTGGCCTTGGTGATTAAATAAATCAGCCTAACGCCTTATTTTGGTATTTGGGTTACCAAATGATCATTTTCAATATTTACACAGAAGCGATATCTCAAAAACACTTTGAAGATTAAAAGCAAACAGAAAATAAATATGTTTGATTAAAATTGTGCTACATTAGTGGGTCCTGTTACACAAAGAGGATTGTAGAATGTTACACTTCAATTTACTGAAATGTTTGACTATAATGTCTACCCTTTTACAATTCAGTAACTACTCCTATCCCAGTTAGTACAAGCTTTGTCCGGAAATGTAGTGTGCTATAAAGCTTATCATACTATTTAGCAGATTTTTAAATATTAAAAAGTCCTTTTCTAAATTATTTCATGCAGATGCACAATTAATTTGCATACTCAAATTCTCCAGTGCGTTTGCATGATGTAACCTTTCCATTAATTGTAAGGGTAATATTGTCATCAATAAAATTAATTTTTCCAGAGCAATAATTATATATTATAATGATGTTTCTTACATATTATAATAATTTTAAATTATCGTGCACTGTGCTTTTAGCATAAATGAGGCAACCCTTACAAACACATCATTAGAATAATTATCAGTTAAATTTGTTCCAAAGTCCCAGAGTCACCAGAGAGGTGCCCCGCAATGGGTGACGGTCAGGGTTGCAATGCAAAACATTTCCATACACAAAACATTTCCCACCCAGGAGCAAAACCGCCTGCAGCAGCCGAGGGAGGGATTTCTTGCAGGTAAGTGCTCACAAACGTCCCTGCTGAGCCCTGCGGTATCTGGGACACGATGGCATGGACTTATTTATAGATTTGTCTTGAGGCGAGGTAGGATGGCACTGGCGCTGCAGCCCTCCAGGGGCGCGCGCAGATTCTCAGCAGCGGGGTTCGTTAGGGCGTTAGGAAGACTCCAAAGGAGAGAAACCCCGTCATTTCTAAAAACTTCATTCTGACTTCCATGAAAGCGAAATGTGTGCCTGTGGCTGAAGGGCGACATCAAAGAAGATCTTGAAAATAATGCTCTTTTGAAAGAGAGAATTGAACTACTTTAAACAGAAACTGTGTATAAAGAGTTTTCGATCATGTAGTTATTTTCAAAGCCCTTCATAACCTTTTTGGGCTGCAGCAATCCCCTGCAGAAAGGGCGAGCTCCACTGACAATTTTAGTAATTTCTCTAAATATATTTAGCAGTTGCAACGAAAGTTATTTCTTAATTTCTAGATACTTAAATACAGTCTGAACAACAAAAGAGATTTCAGACTATACTGTCCACAGACCTTCTCTTATTTCCTAGCCTTTCTTACATGCCGTATAGCTAAGTATTTAATAAATGTTGACTGTTCAGCTGTATAAAAATCCTGTGGTCTGTATCATGCTAAGAATAGTGGCGTACTAATATTGTCTCTTCATGGAACATTTTTATTTGCGAGAGTATTCTATTGCTGAAAAAGAAGGGATAAATTTTTTTTTTGCTTTAAAATTAAATGCCTTAATAAAGGTGAGCGTAAAAGAGACAAAAGCTTAAAATAGCCCTCTTTTTGCTTTACTCAGACTAGACAGAATGTGAAGTTGCAAGGTCTGCGTTTGTGCCAACAGGAAAATAATACTTGGGAATAAAGTGGTCCTCCTTGACTGGTAGTGAGATGATAGTGTCTGGGGAGCAATATCCTGTTTCAGATGAAATCAGAATTCACACAATCAAAAAATTTGACGTTTCCTTAATACTTGGCAGGGTGCGAGCTCTGATGTCTGAGCAAAATCCCAACTCAGGAAGTAATTTTGTTGCTGTCTAATGGCTCTCTGTAGTTTGAATAGGTATTACTCATCTTCTCTCCACGGCCAGCTCTTTTATGGTGATGCGATTGAGTACCGTTTCACAGCTCCTGTATTTCAAGCCTGCTGCTGTTATACCCTGAAGTTACCTGAAGCATCATCTCCAATTCAGATACTTGTTTTTGGAAGATTGCTTGGTGTTCATAAAACCTATTTTAAATCACTGATGAAATGCTTTGAAACTTGAGTAAATTACTGTAAAAATGTAAGAGCAACCTCAAAAATTGACTGCTGCTGTAGCTAGCTTTATTAAGATGTGTTTAATATTAAGGAATAACTAGTCCAGTTTCTTTCAAAAAGGATACTTTAAAATTGAGAGTTAAATCTTTGTTCCCTTTGTTAATGGAACGTCGTGACCAGACAGTGTTCTCAAACTGCACGCGTTTCATTAAAATGTTCCTAATCCAATGCCACACAGAATTCAAAAAAGAAATCACCAGTAATTTTAAATAGGTTTTGGCTGTATTAATGTTTTTCAGTACGGGTTTATAAAACTTAATATAGAGTGGGCAAGAACTCAGGTATCACTGTCTCTGGATCAGCACTATTTTCCTTTCAGGTTATAATAATATGGGATCCAAAGGAGGTTTATCAGCAAAATAAATAAATAGAAATAAAAAGTGAAAAAAATCTAAATGAGAGCAAATGACTGTACAGTCAGGTGAGATTAAGTCTGACTTTGCTCCTCAGAATTGCAGCGAGTTCTTAATATTTAAGCACCTAGAAGAGAATGAATTGGTGAGATACGGATGTGGGCTTACGCAAAACGGAACGGCAAAGCCATCCCGTCCCATTTGGCAGGGAAACTGACCTCATGGATGTTGAAGGTGACTTAGATGGAAGAGATTTTAAAGTTGGTAAGCCTCTTAATATTGAAAATAATTGGGAGCTTTATTATCTGAAGCACATCTGAAAAATGAGTCTAACTTTTAACAACTGTGAGGTTCTGCGGGATGCTGCAGGAGTTGAGTATTTTCATCACTGGCTTGGGTATTGGAATGACGTATAGCTACACAATTTACAGCTGGCAGTCTGTAATAGCTCAATATGAAATACGGGTATTTGAGTATGTTGACAATGAATTTCAGTTTGAACAGAATCAGTCTTGAGAAGAGAGAAATTAAAGGAGGAAGTATACCAAAAAGGGCGCTGTATATATTATATTCTGCTCATATTCAGCCAGCATCTGGAGGAGGTTCATGTATACGGCAGGGAGAATGTGCCTCAGTTTCCTCCATCAAGCGCTCTTAAACTGGTAGGGCATCTTATGCCCCTTGACATTCCGTCTCCCCTTACCGGATACTTCAGAATCCAAGTGCTATTTTCCTACCCGTCTCAATAAATAAAATCCAGCCATATGTCGCCCTCTCCACCTTATGTTCATCGCCAGTTGGCAGGCGCTGCCTGTGTTGAGCAATGTGCTCCTCACCTGCCTGTGGGTGGTTTCCCACGGTGCGGTGCCCGTGCCCAGCTTATTTACTGATCAACCCCTTCCGTGCTCCTGCAGAGACGGGCTTTGGTTGCTGTTAGCGGGCCGTACAGCGGCATTCATGGCACTGCTCGCCTAAATGCCTTCATTTTAGTAGGTGGAAGCACTTCACGGGTTACCTGGAAGCAGTTCATGTACTGCACTATGTTTGTGTTTACCATCTACTGAGAATACGTTCGTACCTTGTATTCCTGCATTAAAGCGCAGGCTCCTTTTATTGAAACTGCAATGGCTTTTAAGCTAGAGTGAATGATCCGCAAGAAAATTACAATTAAATTACAAAGGAACAGGTTCATGAACTTTCATAGCTACTTTATAATCCCCACCCCGTGCCCCTGCCCTACAACACAATCCCGGAATCGACTCTCCGAGTTTCTCCATCTGCAGGGGATGAATGGAAAAATTTGTGCTGCATTATTGAAAAGAGCTGCCTGAATCCTCTCCTTGTAGGCACCCCGCTCGGAGAAAGTGCGCGGAGGGTGAGCGCCTACACAGGGTGTGTGACTCCAGAGCCACGTCTGCTCACGTCTTCCATCGCAGCCCTTCAGTGTTTCAGTTTACGGACCTCGCACCTGAGACACTGGATATGTGGTTTGACTAGTTCTTTGTTATAGTCTCTGAGCTTTGAAAGTTCATAGCTTTGAAAGCTTTTTATTTATAAAGAATATCCTTTTTATTTTCCCAATCCAGAACAATTCAAATGCTGAATAACTGTATCCTAAAAAGTCGGAATTTATATTTTTATTTTCTCGGCTTTTGCTATACAATGTACAGTATACTATAGATGATCCTTGTAAGAGTTAATGGTTACACAGAGGCAGTACTGCTGAGAGAGAGAGGAAATTTTTATAAATGATGAATCTAAAGATATCAGTGATTTTCATAAGTTAGCATCAGAGAACAATTATTAGGCAGCGATATTATAAAAGCAGAACTCTCAGCAAAGGTATTCCCAATGGCAAAAAGAAATCTTGTTGACAGGTTTGCAGTTTTAGTGGCGGTAACTACAACGGATTAAGCAATCTGCTGGGTGCTAATTTCACGATCAAAACTTTTTCTAATTCCTCAAGCTGCAGATGACATTATTCCAACGGCCCTTATTCTCCAGTTCTTAGAGTATATTTAGTTGTGCAATGTAAGTTAAATTTAATTATTTCCTTGTCATCTTATACTTACCCTTCGCCAAAGTTGTGTCAATCTTTAAACTGTAGATGAATATGGTGAGACAATACTGGGGTTCATGGGGGAAGAGTGCTTAAGACTTACTAATAGTCTGTTTGCTTACGTGAGGTACCATGTGTAAAACGTACCATGGACATTTCTATCAGGTTCCACCCCCACAATCATGTGTTTAAAAAAAAAAAGAAAAGTCTGATCATGGCATACTGAACTTACTAGCCAGAAGGAACATCCACAGTCACAGACCACTGAGAAAACCTTGCAGAATGCCAAACGCTTTTAGCACTCTGTGTTTTTTGAGGTGGCAGTTCTTACACCAAAATTAGCTGAAATCTTAATTTGGAATAAAATGAGTGGGCTAATTCTGAAAAGCACTGTAGATCCCATATGCTACAAATAATTCTAGAATGTGTCACCAGAGAGCGTACCTACCTATCTTTGTGAACTCTTGGTAGCTATTTCCTTGGGGTGCTGGGAGAAATTTGCTAATGACTGCTGAGTTAAACTGCTGTAGCCTTTATTTCTTAATATAAATCACACAACTCCAGTACACCGCCTACGGGGTTGGCCAAAAGAGAACAACTTGTACTCTGTAGGAGAGAGCCAGTTTCTTTTATCCAGGTGTTTTGGCCCTGGAATAGAGAGATGGAAGAGGCAGGACAAGCAAGGAGGGGAGGGGAGGCAGAGACCCATCCCGACTGCAGGGGAGCAGCTGCCATCCCCTTCCGTTTAAACTCTGTTTATCAGACGGGTCCTGACAAAGCATTTGGGTAGGTTTGAATGAACAAGGACAGCTTTCTTTCATTCTTGGGCATTCTTTTAATTGTTTTTATTTTTGCTGCCCATTATTGGGGTGATACTCTTGAGAGATGCGAATAGTTCTCAGATTTTTCTTTAGCCTTTGGAAAAGATTGGATTTGTCTTGAAATAGCCGGTGATACCAGGGAGCGTGTATTAGACAATATAATTGTCACTAAATATATTCTTTTTTTTTATAATTGGTCGGATTTTTGTAACAACATAATGAAACTTGGTACAAACAGATTTTAAACGAAGTGTATATTACCTGCACTGAAAAACAAAATCCTGATGCTTCTGTTGAAGTAACGTTATGCCAGTCGTGATTTCTTTCGTAATTTGATTTTGGCTATTCCCTTGCAAATAAATAAACTGTAGCGTGACCCATGTAATTAATGAAACTTAATCCTTGAAGTAGCAGTGATCATAAGCTGAGCTCATAAAACTAAAAGCAAAAGCGTATAATAAATTCCGGTAATGAGAACTTAATAGATATAAGAGTCAGAGATTGATTTATTCTTCTTTCTTTTTGTCCCCATGAGAAGGCTACCTGCTGAACTAAGGCTTGAAAGAAATTTCTCTGTGTTGGGAAAACCGTTGTAATCTGTAACAAAGCTACCTTCGGGTCTGTTCCTATGGCAACAGGAGCATCAGACCAGCAAAGAATGGACCAGAAAGGAGCCTCTACAAAAATAGTTATAGAAAGTGTATGCATAGCTTTCACTGCTTTTGTTTCTTTTTTTCAAAATTAAGAAAAAAGCCCCAAACTTGAAACCCGGTTATTATGGTAGCTATTTAGATTAGACCCTACTGGCACTGGAGGACTAGTAGAATAATAGCAAATGATTAACTTCATGGACATCAAGAAGAGTTTATAAAAGACAAAGTGATCTCTCTGTAACTCCTGCTAAAAAAGCATTTTCTGAATCTTTTTTATAAAAGGTATTGTAAGATGGGAAATGATAGGTCTTTTGGTCTGCAAATAGCCTGGTCTCGTTGTCACAGATTATTTTTTTTTCTAGAATAGTTTTCTAGAATTTTTTTTCACAGAATCATTTGAAATCTGCGATTATCCCAAATTACTGTTTTCTTTCCGAGAAGATTCTTTGCATCTCATTAAAAGTAATCTGAGCCCTGCAATCCTAGCATGCAACAGGAAGAGGACCTGGCTATCTCTTCTTATAAATAGCTTTATGAAATCCTTCCTTAGTCAAAATCCACTTTTATTTTTCAAGGTCTCTGTTAGTACCTACAGATTGACCTACTTACAGGGAAACGAGTCATGTTGTGGTGTTAAATCTGAAGCCTAAAATCCCACTCCTCAGCGCACATTAATGGCATTCCTTTTTTAACATATTAAAAAGCTTTTTACTTCACTTAATTAAAACAAATAAGCATTTTAATAACCAGAGACTTTAATTTATGTGATTGTTCTCAAAGTCTATTCATTTTGTCATGTTGACCTTGTTTCTACGAGTGAAATTCAGTTCTCGGTCTTGAGTTTAATGAAGTCAGTGCTCTGCTTTAAATTGGGAGCTGGAATGAGGGAGTTGAAGCTGCCCTGCTGCGTGCTGCTGGCATCCTCGGCTGATGTCCCCATGGCTCCCAAGCGGCTCTGGCATCCACAGGGTGCAAGAGGCCGGCAATGCTTTTGGAGAAGCAGAAGCCAAAAATATAGGAGGACAGTGAAAAAAAAAAACAAACCACAGTAGAAATGAAAGCAGTCCTGTAACTTTTAGGAGAAACGTATAATCCCTCAGAGTTTTGTTTAACATCTGTCACTTGTATCTTCATGTGCCAAGAGCATGATTGGACCATTCATGAAAATAAAAAGAACTGTGCAATCAACAGACTTTGTTCAATATTCCTGCATAAAGGGGATTTGCGATAAATAATACGAAAGACTTGAAACGCAAATGGCTTTATATTTAACATGCTTAATTTAGAAACATGCCACACAGAGGTAAAACTAAGAGAAGCAGAAATACACAGCCCGTTTTTTTATTTGCTGGAAGCGCATTATAGAATGAGAGGGGTAGAAAATGTTCTATTCTACCATTGCAGATTAATCCTTTGCTCTTATGTGAGAAGGTACAGCTGGTTACTGATCTTACAAGCTCAAATCAAATCAAAGTGTTTCCTAGTGCTTTGTATTTGGCAACAATAAAGCCCTGGGGTCAAATGAGGAGCCTGCTTCTGCGCCAGAACCGATACCTGAGCTACTCCAGGCACCCTATTGAGGAGATACGCTGGGTGTCCAAATTAAGTCACTTTTGAGACATAATGGTCCAGAAATGGCTACTAGAATAAAAGTTTATTTTCAAGTAGTTCTAAAATGAATGAGGAAAAAAGTACCATTGTAATTTTTTTCCCATTAGCTGTCATCGCTCTGCATTTTATTTTTTTAATCTATCTGCCTCTGTCACAGTAGTCCATTCGCTCAGGTTCATTACTGCTTGTTTTGCCAATACTGTTGGGATTTGCTCCAAGAATTTGGGTTATTAGTCACTGCAATAAAAGACCAATGCATCTTAATCAATACAGCCTTCCAAAAATTAAACATTTCCTGAAGTTGTGGTTCAGAAGGATCTTATTTAAAAATGAGGTTCCTCCTTAATAAGTAGAAGATTTTTTTGTCATCTGAGGATGTCACACATGAAGATATCTTCAACATGAGATTATTATTGTCTTTTAATTAAGGCCTTTGGCAAAATTTGCCCTAGTCTAAGGAGGATATGAAATTCCTCATCCGTGCATGCACATCTGCCATACAGGCAGAGATTGTTCATTTTACATGCTCGTTAGTGTTTGCATTCGCCATCAGAGTCAACGGGAGCTGCAAGTAGGCACTTGGTTCTTTTGGAAATTGGTGAGGAATTGGTTGGATGGTCGTATCCAGAGGGTAGTGGTCAATGGCTCAATGTCCAGATGGAGACTGACGAAGAGTGGTGTCCCACAGGGGACCCTAGTGGGACCAGGACTGCTCAATATCTTCATCAGTGACACAGACAGTGGCATCAAGGGCACCCTCAGCAAGTTCACAGACAACACCAGGCTGAGTGGAGCAGCTGACGCACCCGAGGGACTGGATTCCATCCAGAGGGACCTGGACAAGCTTGAGAAGTGGGTCTGTGTGAACCTCATGAGGTTCAACAAGGCCAAAGGCAGGCTCCTGCACCTGGGTTGGGCAACCCCCAGTGTCACCACAGGCTTGTTTTTCAAGGGAAAACTCTCTCTATAAATGAGAGCTGCTCTGAACTAAACGTGCTAACAGACGAATTTTGTAAAATGTACTGAATGCAAAATACTGCTTTGGAAATCTTGATGGTAAAGACAAATTCGGGAAAAAGTCTCAGAAGCAGTGGGTTTCTAGGCGTTTCTAACATTAGTACAGAATTTGCATCTAAGTCAGTGGGAGTCTTTTCAGTGCTTAATGAACTGTGCTTGATTTACAAGCTTGGTATTTAAACTGTTTCTTTAACAGAAAAATGAAGAGTATGTAAGATTGCGACTATAATAAAACCTAAAAATACACGATATATACTATGTTACATCTATTCCTTTCAGAGCGCTTCAGAAAATGCTGATGATGTAGAAGTGTTCAGCATCTTCTCCAAACTCACAGGCAGAAATACCTGTGGCTTTGGTGGTGGTGGAATGATCACACTCTGCTGCTGTAGTAACGATGTTGAATGATGCCTATAAAACCGGATAAAAAATTTATAGTTCAATTAGGAGAAAATGGAATATGAAATGATGCTCTATGTCTGTGCGACCACTGTGTGATCTCTGTCGAGCACTACCTGCGCAGGGATGAGCTGGGCACTTGCTGCAAAGTTTATTGCAGTAAAAGCACCTTTAGGCACCACGTATTTTGCCTAAAATATGGTGTTACACAGTCACCCCTATCTTTTTTTTTAAGCTTTGCAGCTTTTATATCCATTTTCTTCACTGTGATTAAAAAGAGGTGGAAGTGTAAATAAGGCCAGTGGCAGGAAACCATTGGTTCTAAGAACTTGCTGGAATAATAATGCAAAAAAATAGAGGAGGAAAAATGTTTTAACTGGATTTCTCCAACATCCCTGACCTAGTGCAAAATCATCCCAGTATAGTCAGTTTTTAAAAGTCTGTTAATGCTATTCTAACTTAAAAGATAACAACTTAAAAGTGAAGTCTGTCAAGAAAGGGAGGAAACTAATAGGTAGTAATCGAAAAACAAAGAAAAAGATTGCATTAAGACCTTGCTAATGATGTTTCATAATTAGATCTCCTTAATGGATGGATGGAGTAATCTATTTAATCTTAACTATAGTTTGTGGTAGAGTACTATGCCTTATTTTATTATGTCTCTATAATGAAAGAACCAGCATTACTTTTGTAATAAATACATTTTTTCTCAAAATGCTCTCTTTTCTCAGTTTACCAGACATTTACATGTCGCCTTGTGAAGTTTTTCCTTATTCTTTCTAATGGGACTGATCTTTGGTCCTTTGATGGAAAGGGAAATTGCAGCAACATCCTCAGTTAAGCAGCGAGTTTTTTGGCCTTGTGTTTTCCAGTATATGCTGCTATTGAATGATTTATCCTTGACTGGCATGCCTTATGTTGAGATGTTCTTTATCTACAGCCTAATTAAACTAAATCATATACCGTCTGTGTCTAGTTCAATTAAAATGAATTGGACAGATTGACCTCCTTAATACTCTTCAAAGCACGTTATTAGTCTGTACAGTCCCTTCAAGATAAATTATCATCTCTTGAGACAATGCTTGCTGTCTGCTTGAAAAAAGTTTGAAAAAATACCAATCTGCATAACTAAAATGATACAAAAATGTGTCTTTCCACTTAGAACGGGAACTTAAACAGCAAACCCCATGGAAGTTCCACCAGGTGCAAGCAGGAATACAACCACGTTCCACCACCTGTGCAGCTCCTGCTGATAACAACCTGCTTTAGGTTGCATTTCGTTTTTGTATTTGTGTGTGCCACCCCGAGATCCTGTCTGCTTTCGGCTTGTCCCTGCCCGTCTTCACAGCTCCTTTTTCTCCTTAGCTTCCCGGTTCATTACATCCTCAATTTACCAACTTCCTCGTGCCTGGTTCAAAGGTGCTTTCAGTCTGGGATCCTGCGTGTTCATTTCGCTGAAAATCTAATCAAAGTTTCTAACGAGGTTTGTGATTTAGGATTTGTTGTCTTTCACCACAAAGCAGTCCTTGACACACTTCTTTAATTTGCATTCTACCTCAACTTCTCTCCTTTTAGGTCTTTGCTTTTTGGGTGGGGTTTGTTTGTTTGTTTGTTGTTTTGTTTTCCTAACTAGTGTTCATTTTCTTCTTCCATAGCTGTGCCTCCCCTTTCCACGGGGCTGCCCCAGAGCTTCTGCTCCCACCCTTTTCCCGTCCCTTGGGTGTCACTGGTGGAGCTGGCGTTTTGGCATGGTTTGCACTGGGGCAATGATGATGGCGTCGTCATTGTTCTGTTCTGATGCTCAGAAGATTGTCTTCAGAGCTCTTCGGGGACGTGAGGGTCTCTTGTACTGGGTGTAAAGGCCCAGTTGGCTACAAACAAAGAGCAAGGGTGCTCTTAGTAGAGATACAGTATTTTACTCAGCTAACAAATCAACAGACAGAATGCTTCGCGTATCCTGACTTGACAAATGTTCCATACTTCATGCATAAAATGAGGAGATGCGAAAAATCTTCAATTATTTTTGCTATGATAAAGTAAACTATTATTTTTGCTTCTGCTGCTGTTCTTAAAGGGATTTATACTTGGCTGGACGTTGATAGTGGTATTTTCTTTAAGTTCACTTCATTGGTTTTGTGCTATCTTTAATGAATTAGTTATACTTTTAACACAATAATTTAACCTTTTATTACTCTCTCGAGCCTCAATTCTCCCCTCCTATTAGGCGCCTGATCAGGAGCTCATCTTTAGTCCAAAGGCACTATTTTTCCCATCTCTATGTGTGCAGATGGTGTTTCATTTCTTGCTGGAAGTAGTCTCTGCAGAAGATGCTGCCAAAGTATCTTCATTAACCAGCTGGCAGAAGTTTTTAGCGATTGACCACCTTTCCTTCAGATAACATCATTTTGTCTGGAGAATCTTTTAGATTTTTTAATGGCCTTCAGAGTTCCTTTGCAGCCCTCCTTTGTGGGGTGGGGAGGGGTGAACACAGCAGCGCGCTACAGGTCTTGTCAATGAGAATGAATTTTTTGGCATTCCGCTAATTATAATGTTCATAGTTCGTGCAGGAGAGTGAGTTAAAAAAACGGAAAAGACGGTTAAATATACAACTAGTTTTTATTCTCCAGATTGGAGCAGACTTAAAACACTGTCTGTCTTAAGCAAACAGTTCTTTAACAGCACGGTTGCAGCTAAAGCACCTGGTGAACTCTGCGTCGTTACTGGCCTGGGCTTCCCGGGGGTATTTCGCTGCCCTGACCTTGCACAGTCCTGCTGCACCCGGAATATCCTCTGTGGTTACATCCTGGGGTGCCGTGACTGCACAGTCGTATTCCACAATGTTCTTTAAAACATATTCAGTGATATTTTAAAGGAAATGTCATTATTCTGCAGAAAAGAAAAATGTTTGTTTGTTTGTGATACAGAACAACAGAGAAGACAAACAGTATTTTCTGCTCTCTTATGTGACTGAGTGAAGGCTGATGGGAGTAACTGTTAAGCACTTTGAATTGAAGTTTGTGTTTTAACTACAAAATTCATCATCCTGCAATAAAGAGGAAAATTTAATTTCATTGTCAATACGTAAGATGAAAATTCGCTAAAGCTAGATGTTACTGTGAGTAAATTGAGTTTGAATTCATTAAGAACCTAGAAACAATCATCAAGTCAGTAACGAAGCAGCAGCAAATGCAAAAGCAGGCTTTTAATATTAGCACAGACTCTGTTGAGCTTGTTGCATGCTTCTTACTGCTACCTCTTTATTTTCCAATTTTCACCCGATTTTGTGAGGAAACCGCATATGGCTCGTCAGGACACTTAGTCCATCCTGCAGCTCAGTCTTTGTCATCTAAACCACGTTACACCAACTAATTCATCAGACGGCTGCTTTCTCCTGACTGTTTCCCCCCACGTCAGAAATTCAGTCTGGGTTTGTGCCGAGGAATTCCTGGTGCTCCTCAGCCTGTGCCTGCTCGGAGCTGCCGCGGCACGGCCAGGGGCGAGGTGACACTTGCTAGTCCTTCAGCATCTCTCAGAAGCCTTCAAGGCACTCCACAGTCATCAGTTCTCTCCCTGTGCCTGCTCGATAAGGACCTCTTAACACCGGTGTTCTACAAATTGGTAATTGGACACAGAGAAGATGAGTCCTGCCTGAATCATACAGCCAGCAGGACAGAATTCCCGTTTTCCTGACCTCAAATTCATTCTAGGCCCCCCCTGCGTGTCTGGAGCTCTCTTTGCCTTCACAAAGCACTGTGCAAATAAATGGCATTTGCTTCTCATCCTCAGGAAATGTTTATGAGGAGGAGGTTTTTCCTTTGAGAGGAGAGGGAATTGGAGATTTGCTAATCAAGAAGAAACCAAATCCCTTCCTTAGTAAAGGCTCCGTTTGGGTTATTAGAGTGCGATATTTCAGGCATTTATTTTAAGGCCGTGTGAGAAGATTGTATCTTTGAAAGATATTGAATATTTAAAATGAGTGTTCTAAGATGTTCTGAATTCTCAAGGGACAGATTAATAACTTCAAGCTAAAATATTTCAAAATAAGAAAGTTATATTCCAATGAGTTTTTTGCCTACTTAAAATAACCCAGCTGTGAAACTGGAAGTATGTGGTACTAAGTGTTCTTTGTTCAGCGTTTAAAAATAATTCAAAGCCCCAGAGATCTGGAAGCAGATGTCTGTGCTTCAGGATTCATAAGGCCCCAACAATGGGAATATCTCATTGTCAGCATACCGATTTCGTATTCACGTAGCACCCATTTATTCTCAGAAAAGTTTCTCTTTCCCCTGGTTAGAGCATCGTTTTTAGAGATAGGGGTTTTGCGGTGGTGTTTTTAACTTGTTCTACGTGCTTGGGCTAATGACTGTTCGGTCTGATTCAGCCTTCTCAGAGGTACGATAGGCATCTCAACCTTTGTACCGTAAGGTTCTTTCCAATCATTAAAAAGCCAGTGGAAATGATTTTGAGATGGGTCTTCCCGCCGCCCACCCAGCAGTGCCTGTGGCTCGGGCAGCCGTGCTGGGGACAGCAGGGAAACAGAGGTTCTCCCATGGGCGTCTGGGAGATGCCTCCAGCCTGGAGTTACACAGGATCCACGAAACGTTCACCTGCGGGCCGAGTACGTGCTGGGCTCTGCTGCGGGCTCGGAATGCACTAAAAATGCTAATTGCCTAATACAACGTTGGTCTTCGCCCGCAAGTGCCCGAGCCAAGCCCAGCGCGTTCGCTGGATGAGAAGCGGGACGCGCGTACTCTGTGGCGGAGCAGGAGGAGCTCAGGAAACCGCCCTTCCCACACCGCTCTTCACAGTGTGCCACTAGCGTGACATCTCCAATATTCGTGCTTTAATTTTACTGTCTCATTTCCCTTCTTTATTCCTTTGTCATATTTTTTCTCTCTCAGTTCTAACCCATTCAGTGACTCCACACGGATATGCCCCTCTTTGAACCGAAAAGTTACATTTTTAAATAGATACTGCCATTTTAACCTGCAGTTACAAAAATAAATTGCCATTTTATTGGATTGACTACTTACTCTAAACTGTTCATTTCATGGTGCTGTGGGCACGATAACTGAACCGGTCATATTTGAACACAAATACATGTTTAATCAAGAAGCATTATACAAAGCTTTAGGGTAAAGATTAACAGGAAATGTTTCTTTTTCATAACACTAGAATAATTAATACTTTTTTGTAGTGTTTTTCATCCACGGCTTTTGTCACTCATCATTTTTCAACCTGCAGTTTATGTAAAGACAGTTATAATCGTATACGTTATTCTCTGGAGAGGAGATTTTTTTTAAACACATAATCTTAGTTAAGGAACATTCGGTATTTGTATTTCAGGCATTATTTCAGTCTGTGTGTTCAACATTTCTTTATTTAACAGCTTTGATTTAAAGCTTTGATTTAAAAAGTACCTACCTCACCCACAGTGTCTTTGATTAGACAGGCAGGAGAATGTTATCCTGTTGTTTTTAACGCAGCTACTTAGTGCAGGCTGAAAATAAACTATTATTTAATTGCCTTAAATTAATTATACGTAGGGTTTTTTCAGGGAAAGACTTGAGCGAATCTCAAGGAAAAGCAAATAGTTAGGCATAAAGCAGCCTTCCCCGCTCTGGTTCAGGTTTCCCCGCCCGCCGTACAAAGCCACCCTGCACGTGGGATGAGGAGGCTGGGGGAGACCCCAGGGCGAAGCTGGTGCCTCCTGCACGGGGGCTCTGGGCGGGGGCAGTTCGGCGTGGAGGGGGGGCTCCTCCTGTCATCCGCAGGGGTGGAGGCTGCAGCTTTATCCTGAGCGCAGCTCAGAGGGTTTTTAATCCAAAGGGGACCTGAGGACACGTCATTTTTACCTACTGTTTATTTTGGGGAAAGAAGCTTTTTCAGCACTGCATGTCCTGAAGGCTGTAGGTAGAGCACAAGTATACGTCTCATTAAACACACAGTATCTTGGCTTTATTTTATGTATTTGGCTTTATGCTTTTGGGGGATAATAATTTTACAGAAAGTGGATTGCTTATTCTCCATACTGTGAAATCAATGCTTTGCACGCGCTACTGGCTCAGTAGGTGGCCTGCTTTCTAAACTCTTCCCAATTTAGGCCATCAAATATGTTATGTTGGGTCCTGACGTTGTTTAAAGAAACCAAAGTCCTGCAATGTTACATATTTTAGGACATACAGAACGTATCTGTACTGATAGTGAGTGTTGGGTCTGAAGCCTACTATTACTGGCAGACTAAAAAGAAAGTGTAAATGTTCAGGTCAATAAGAAGGTTGAACTGCGTCTAGAGCAGAAGTCATACGTACGCGGTATATACATTGACGGGGTAGCTGGTAGTGGAAGGAAAAATGATAGGATAATGATTGGATAAAGTCACTCATACAGTTTTAAATCTATACTTTATTAGCCTCTGTCACCATCCATAGATCGTGAGCGCAGATGGATGTGATAGACGTGAAGCACAGGCCAGAAGGAGGAGCGCAGCGACGTAGCCGTGTCGCAGGGAATATGAAAGAACAAGTGCACGGCTGCTGGACTTCCAGTTCCTACCTCTCGATCACGCACGCTGCTTGAGTCGTGCTTTGGGAGCATTTGAGAATTGCTCTTCTTGCAGTGATTTGTTGGGTGAGGCTTCAGTTATTTTCTTTGTTATATAAAATGTAGTACAGTACAAAAAGTAATAACGAGAGAAGAGGAAATCTCGCTAATGGTGCCTGCATTTAGTCTCTGAAATAAGTGGCTCAGCAGTCTTAGTTGCACAGATAAATGTCATATTTGATCAAACCTGTTGTGATTCTTTCTCTTCTCTTGCTCTCAGTGGTAGGTATTTACAAGTTTGCTGACAGACAGGACTGCCAGTTGCATAGCGCAAAATCTCTGGATAATAGCTCAGTGCTTTCCAAATAACATTGTTTTGTTATTGATTAAAAAAAGAAGGTGGGAGACCTTGATTTTGCATTTTTTAAAATTTCTTTTTGGGGTTCTAGAACAGCAGTTGCTTGAAAAATCTTCAGATAACCCCCTGGCTATGCCGGTATAACTACTGCTTAGAGGATGTGACGTGGCACGTCACAAAACAGGTTTGCTGTGACCTTTGAAACTGCCCAGATGACTCCGTGCGAAAGGCTTCCGCTGCGCCTGGCGTTGGCTGATGAGTTATCTGAGTTGTGCTGGTTTCTGTAGGACAATGTGTTTTGGAGTCTCAGCTGCCCGACCCTATTTCAAAGAACTTTTTGATAAAAACATTATTACTGTGATAATAAAACATCTCTAAATGCATTAATATAGCATTACAAATAGATGGATCATATAACACAGGGATAAGAACGTTCCTCCCTCTGCACATGGAAAATGGCCTGGTTGTTTCAGGTGCTGCTGCATTATAGATAAAAATCCTCTATAAATGCAGCGTAGAGCTGTGTTTATACTTTGTGTACTTAAACTTTTATTAAGCTGTGATAAAAGCTTTTCTTTTAATGTTGTGTTGCTGTTGCAGAGTAACCTCATTTGTTGTGCCTGACGTGAAATATGTAACAAATAAAAATAATAAAACAAGACCTTGCTCCGTCATGCTTAAAGTAGCCGTGGGAGTTGAATGGAATGAGACTTGATAAATTAATGATGCTAAGTGCTGAAGGAAAGTGGAAAAGTGATGAATGTAAGTAGAGAGGTGCCAGTCTTTAATAGTGTGATTGACGAGCCGGGCACAGAGGTAATGGCAGAAACTGTGGGCAAGGATATAAAGTAATAAAAGAATTTAAAGCAATTGGGTGAATTCGGGACTAACAGTAGCAGTGGTTAATAGACACGCATTTGTTTTAAGCACTTTAAAAAGTATGTTTACTTTAGGGAAGATAATATGATTTTCTAAATACTTAACACGTTATTATTATGTTTTTTTATCTTGTAACCACGTTATGTTTTACTGTAAGTCCAATTTCACTTCTGCTGGCTAACGTTTATTTTGAATCTACATTTTTGTTTCAACTTGAACTAATATTATTTCTGGGGTTTAATTCATTTTTTCTTAAGTAATGTGTTTTTATAGATTTCTGTGCCAGATTCAGTCAGTCATGATCAGCTCTGGGGGGTTTTTGTGGTTTGGACTTCTTTCGCCTTGCTCACAGGGGCACGTTGGTTGATGTTACGTTGAAGCCTGTTGCAAAGCTGCGTGTTGGCTGGAGGGAGTCTTAAGGCAATAGAGTAAATGGCGTAGGTGCAGAAACAGTCTCCCAGGTTTGGGAGACTAGTACGGGGACTTCTTTGGGACTACTACTGCATCTCAGGGTAAGTCCACATTGAAGTGGGTCAGACTCTTGCCTTGACCCCACGCACACGCAGTAGGTAGAACTGATGGCTGCTCTCGGCGGCAGCAGAGACGATGAAATGCGCAGTAGTGGTTGTTGCTGGTATTTCTAGCATCAGATAAATTAGAAAGAACGCTGTGTTTTATGGACCTCATCTCCTTTGCGGCTTGTCTTACAGCTTTCTTGTCGTGAAAGGACGTTACAAATTGTCGGATAACTTTTTGAATCGGGAGATCTCTGAAGAGTAGCCTTTCAGTTCTGACCGACTGATGTGCAGAGGACGGTGAAACGGTTCCCTCTCAGCAGCGGCGGCACTGCAGTGCGGCTGGACTCCAGTATCGTTCAGGGGGCGGAATAGCTCGCTATGTAACGTCCTGGTTTGTGTCCGGCGGTTGAACTGAGGTTTGCCCTTCTGTAGCTTATACCCCACACAATTTGTTTCTCTGGAATTATCTGAAGGGTGTAGATGCAAAGACGGCTACCTGTATTGGCTTGAAAAATATGTCAAATTACAAAAGCACCTGCAAAGGCTGAGTCTGCTGGAGCAAACAAGTGCTTTGTCATTACCCCTTGCGACTGACTGTTAGTAGGGCATTCGAGCTGGCCATAAATCTCATAAAAGGTTAATGTAAAGTGTTCTAACTAAAATCTAAGTGGAATTAGCATTCAGGCATGATCTTGACTGAGCATCAGTGTCCAGAATCTGTGGACGAGTGTCAGATGTTGATTATATCTGAAAAAAGATACTTTATTTTTGTACCAAGAATTGTTTTTTTATTTGCACAGCTCCTCCGTGAATTTGATGGACATGCCATAGATCTGATTAGGATTGCAGCAGCCACCCGAGGCTTAGTCCTAGTCTTCATGCATTCTGTCCCCTCCACTTCATGACGATTCACTGCACGCCTCTTTTACCAATGGTACTTAATGTTAGCCTTGGATCAGCCTACAGGACATTTTGCAAAGCATAGAATCCATGTACAGTGTGTTGAATAACATGCAGAAAAATACTGTGTCTAGTTGATGCAGTACATCCTTATTTTTTTGAACAGATAAAGCATTTCCTGTAGATCTGAAATTCATCAATTGATTTCTTTTTATCAAAAGTCAAAGGCCCAATGAAGAGCAATGTATGAAACATATTTTCTTCCTGAGTATGAAATTCTCACTGGAAGCTGTAACAGAAGCATTTAGGGTAGTATTAAGCAGTTTCATGCTATATATTGCCATCTGATAACTTAGATTATGCACATTATGAAAGTATTATCTGAAACCATTTGTTTTCTTTTAAATGTGAAAGTTCGTCTGGAGGACGTCTATTATTGTCTCCTTGGTTTTGTTTCACTTAATGGTGAGGAGAGATTTTCTGTGCCGAAGTGAATTTTCTTAAGGACTCTTGGAGACATAATGTAATTTCTGGCTGCCGATTTATAAATATTTGCTTTGCATTTAAGTTTTTCCATGTTTTGCACTTGGGGTAGTCTATTATGGAAGGAAGTTTCTCACCAGTTTTTATGTTTTCTTTTATCTTCAACTGAAAACACCTTGAATTTCCTCCAGCTTCTTCTTGATAAGCTATGAATGTCTTAATTGTTGCCAAGATGGCCACTGTAGAAGGAAAGATTTGCATCGTACTGACAACGTTCATTTTCCTGTGTTTCTACAGGCCCATCACTTGCCCAGTGCTAGCAAAACTGGTTTTCAAGGTTTATTTTTTTCCTTCCTTCGTTCCTCATGTCAGTCTTCCACATGTTTATCGTATCAGATTTTTCTTTCAGCAGGATTAATATTGTGCGATTCCATTGGTACCAGGGATTAATTTTAATAATTGTTTTTGATGCAGCCTTACAAAGGCTTAGCTAGCAGCGCTAGAAAAAGCCTGTGTTAATCTATATACTGGGATTATAGGGTAAGACCATTTTCTTCTCTTCTTCTTTTCAAACATTATATTACTTGCAGATGAGGAAAAATACACTTATTCTACTGTCACATGTCAACAGCAATTTTCGTAGATGCCTGCTTTGTAATCCCTGACTAAACACTGCACTGTAATACCATTTATGAATACAACTTAAGATCTTTCCAATTTTTTTATTTCCTCATTTCGATCCGTAGAGCTCTGAGCTAAAGACCGTATCTAAGTGGTACACGATGCAACGAGCAGACAAGTGTCCAGCAAGATTTGCCTCATGTTGGCAAATTAATTTACAGTTGTAATCATCGCAGGGACTCCCAATACGTGTTTTTGACTGAATTCTGTAAAACCAGGATAGAGCCAAAGTGGCACGTTTTTTTCCCTTTGTTAAGAGAATGAAAACAAACAACAAATTATTTATTTTTCACTCTTCACTTTTTTGTCTGTTGCTCTTGGATATACATTTTCTGTATAAAATGGAACTAGTAGTACTCAAGAGGACAAACCCTAAAGTTGATGGATGACATGCATAGCAACATTTAGGGCACCATTAGTTTGCACTGGCTGGGAGATGCCATGCCGGAGAGAAGGAGAGAGAAATGCGTGCAGACAAGTCTTTCTTGGCCTGTAGACTCAAGAGCTGGTGAAGCTGTGACAGTCGGTGTCGTGGGCTTGTTTGAAAGTTTGGCCTTGGTTTGTTAGTTTACGTTAGCAGTTACACGGAGGACAGAATATTTATAGAGGTTCACAATGTCTAGCGTAGGAATATACTGCAGTGATTTGTACAGCTACGGAATCTTCCCAGTCAGAGACTTCACTACGGAAACTTCTTACCCACAAGCGATTTCTGAGAAACAAAAAGCAGGAGTCTGAACTCGTCTTCCCTTCGTTGGAAGTGCTCTGCCAGCAAAACGCTTCTGTGCAGGCTTGCTTCCAAATGAAAAGCCTTCGGTGTAAGCTGGGAAGCTCCTTTGCCATCAACAGCCCTGAGAAAAACACTCTCATTAAAGAAGGAGAAGGAAAAACACTTATTACTGTAACTTGTGTCCATGGAATGATCTCAGGATGGGCATACTTGAAATATCTTGCTCGGAGATGATGTTGCAATGTTACTAAATGGTTTGGTGAGGCCTTTCTCNGCTTTGAACAGTGCAAAGTTAATTGCCAGATATTAAATATTTATAGGTGATATTATTATTCATTACTAAGTGACTTTTCCTGGTGCTGCAAAGCAGTTGAGACTCATTCAGGCTTGGGAGGAAAGCGGAGATGGCAGCCGTGAGGAAATCCTCCTTTCAGGCCTTCAAGCGCTGGAGCTCACCCTTCTTCTAATGTGATTACAGCAGTCCTTATTGTGTTCAGATTTTTGATTAGGAACCTCAAAAGGGTCAAATTCTGCCCAAGGGGCAGCAGATTTGTGTCAGTTCCTGTTTTTAATCTAAGCGTGCTCTCAGCTGTAGTCACAATGAAGCGCTTTTCTCCCCAAATAGCAGCATCGAGTTTTTGTTTTAAATCACAAATATCGCTGCCAAATGTCAGAGAATCAAGAGGCTGTGCTAAAAGCCTGTCACTCTTTCAAGGATTTATTGTCCACTGTTAACTTTTTCTTCGAGTTTCAGTATTGTTTTCTGAATTTTCGATCAGTCGATAAGTAGGTAGCAACTGCTACGCTGCGATGGAAAAATGCTACGGATCAGACAGCTTGGCTGTACTCTCCGCCGTTGTAAGGTCAGGATTTGAGTACAACAGCTATTGTCAGAGCATCTTGCACATTCAGTCTTAGCTGCCTATTTATAGGTTTTTTTACTTTACTCGGAGGAGTAGGATGAGGGACTTTTTCAGAAGAGAAGACACTGACTTCGCTATAGAAAAGATACCAAACGCTCTATAAATACTAACGAGTCTAATGTCTCTGTATTCCTTGGTCTGCAAAATGTAATGTGCTTGAATTACTTTTCTGAAGAAGGGTTATTTAGACATATGGAAAAACATCTGTTCGAGGCATAAATAAATAGTGTTTCGGTGGTTATACAATGTAAAAGACCATTCAAGGTCTTCTGTGCCTAAGTATCTACCATGATGTGATTCTGGCTATGGTTTCTTGAAAGCAGCATTTTTCACACTGAGGTGTAGATTTTGAGATAAACATATTTGCATCAAACCCATCAATCGTTAGTGGAATTTGTAGGTACAATCATTCCATGGGATTTTTGTCTCTGGAGAACAAAATTGTGCCCGTGCTGTGAAATGTCTGCCTAGTTCGTAGGTACAAACATCCACACTTCTGAAAAGACAGCTGAGATGAAGAGCAAAAATGAGACAGTATTTTTAAATTATGCATATTTTACCCTTCTTCCTGCCTTTTTTTTTTTTTTTTTTTGTGATTAACCAATGTATAAAATATCAGGCAATTCAGTGAGTAACTTTGAAATCAGTTTGCTCCAGTGTTTCAAATTTGTGTCTGTCTAATAAATTTTGTGAAATGAGGAGCAATAGGCCACCCCACAAGTTCTTGTATGAGGAAGCTGCTGAGTCATGAAATTCTGGCTGATTTTGAGCCAAAAACCTCTCAGACTTTTCAAAAATCACTGTTTCTGATTTTGTGCATGATCCGCACGTTTTTGCCATTATACCAAAATAAACAGGTGCATAATTTTGTAATGGACAGAAAAAGATGAAAATGTAATTGTTAGCATGTTTGTGATTTTTTTAAAATGTAGGGTTTAGGAAAAGGAATATAATGTCTGTCTTTACAAATGACAGAAATGCAAGTATACTGTTGGCCTCGCATTTCAATGAGCTGTTGAGCTGTGACATAAGGAACTGGATAAAGTGATGACAAATATAAAGTTCTTGCCCTGTGGCATTTGTCATGGCTGCAAGGCTCCTTTGCAACCCCAATTTTACTGCTATATGTGCCTTCCCTCCGCTGTTGAGCTTCATCCTGCCATCTTTTCTGGAGGGGTATTCCATAGATCAAGTCCTGGATAGCAGTATTTTGTGTGTTTAGTGATTTGGGCATTTGTGATTTGGGGGTCTGTGATGACAGGGGGTCATACAGAAGTTAGCATTTAAATTCTGTGCCTTGTAAACTCAGTAGAGAATACAGAAAGCTCTTCCAAAGGGCAGCCGAGAGCACAAGAGAGGAATCTTTTCCTGTAAAGATGCCTGAAGTTAATGGTGTGAATCCCCTCCCTGATGATCAAAACAGCCCTCTTAAAACTCTTCAGCATTAAAAGTAAGGACAAAGTATTTAGAGGAGAAACCGTTTCAAATGACACATGCCGAACATCTCTAAAAAACCGTAGGTGATTGTAATTGCTCCCTGTGCAGTCTGATTTTCCTGAACAGTTCCTCTTAGATCCCTTTCTTCAGGAAGGCAGAGTCCTCTCTTCTTTCAGGGAGATCAAATGTGCAGTTTTTAAAAACTCTGCTGTTGAAACATCAATGCAAGATTCCAGTGNAAAAAAAAAACAAACCAAAAAGGCAAAAAAAAGCTGTATGTGTCAGAACTGCGCCTGAAGTAAAGGTAAAAGAGAGATGCTCTGGGGTGCGTAGTGCCCTGGGACAGACAGACTTCTCTCTGGATTTCCTTTCCACGGTTCGGGGAACACCCTGCCGCAGTACTCGGCTTCCACAAACAAATCTCTACAGAAGTTCGTGGGCTTGGCTTTAGATTTTGAACCATATGTTGATGTATATGGATGTCACATCCTCCTGTTTGGTAGCAATACATCCAGACGTACAAATGTCTTCCCTTGGAAGTATACTGCCGTGCACAGATGCTGCTGGGGAGGTGGGAAGGAGACGAGGTGCCATGTAAATAAGCGGGTAAGGGCTTAGTGAGAAAGTGTAAGGTGCGCGTTTATAAATCGGTGGGTTCTTCCCAGTAGCATTCAGCATTTCAGAGGGGAAAACGGAGTTCTGCAATGTGAGGAGGAGTGGGAAATGTATACCAGTTATTATTATTCAGCGCCTCGCAGACTGAAGTAGCTCAGAGGCAAGAACAGTGGGTGAGCAAGCTGCATTCATTAGCGGCCTTCATAGCTCTGCTGCTGGCAGATCAGCCCATCTTTATGTGCTCAAATCTATCACTTATTACTCGTAAAGACCTTCATTCAAACCACATTAGACAGAACTAACTAAGGACAGGTCTGGCTTTACAAATAAAATGTTAGGTTGGTTTCTTTTTTGCTGTTGCCAACAGTCAAGAAGTGTGGGGTCACAAAGACGCTTTCTTAAGACTTAACATGCTAAATATTGTCTTGACTTACGGCTGCGATGGCTTTTGAAGGAGCGTTTGGAGTCATTCCCGTTTTCCCCTCTGATTCTGATTACTTCTGGGATAAATGTGCATCGCTGTCCTGTATGAATAGCGTTCAAGCTACAAGAGATGTCGACGTGTTTGAGCTGACGCCGCTGCGCTCAGGGTCACTGCTTCTGCAGAGAACCCAGGGCATCTCAGGTGAGGTGTCTGCAGCCTTGTCTCGTTTCACCTGCTGTTTACGTGAATGAAAGGAGGATCGTTTGAGCTCCAGCTGAGGATAATGGGGGGAAAAAAATCTAAGTCATATCATCTCTAGCATGAGCCAGTTGGCCAATAATGAAATTTTAAAAAACTGATGAGAAGTTATTGTACACAAATATATTAACGTAAAATAATTGTCATGCAGCCTGATGTCGCACAGTGCAATGACGACGACAACGACAACATGGCCTACTGGTGTTAAGTCCTGTATCACTTTAATGATGCGCTAGGCCTAGCCGCATTTCAGCTCCATTGGAAAGTCTAGAAACCACATTATGACTTGGGATAGTAAACAGTTCGGCATATTGTACCTGTCAAGAAATAGCAATACCCTTTTATCCAGTGGGAATTTCTTTTAATTACTTCTTCCATCTGATCCATGTTAAACTTTATATTGTAAAATTTATTCTGTGTTGAAAGATGTATATGTTCAACAAATAAATGAATAAATTAACAGATAACAAAACTAATAATATAGTTCTTTAAGCAAGACATATACAGCTGTGCCTCTGTCTTTCTAGTACTTCTTTGGAATCTAGATCCCCGGATCCAATCTTTATTGAAATGATTTATACACTGTAACAGTATGTTGAGTTGCATCTGAAACAAAATCTTGCTCCGTTTCTTCCTAGGCATGAATCGGTTTCCGACAGGGTCTTTATTTATGCACTTTCTGTAATTATACTGCAGTTTCTTCATTAAAAAAGAATGAAGAAAAAATAGGCGGTAAACACCAAGTCCCTTCCAAATTTAACTGTCTTTATAGTAATTAGGAAATTACAAATCCCTGTGAGTACAGTCATGGAGAACTTCCTTCTCCATTTCCCAACTCAATCAGTACTATTCTATACAAGAAGAAATGAACAAAAGGTGGCAATCAAAATCAGTTGATTCAATGACCACCTGTTTCTTTTAATTAAAAATAATGATTTCGTGTGAATTCCAGGAGGGGACTGAAAAATCTGCCTTTGAATCATTTTTGAACTGTGGTCAAGTTGTCTTCTCCTATGTAAGTATAGAGAAGGAAATAGTTGATAATTGTCGCCATTAATTAAATGAGATTTTCTTTTCTGTTTGTGTACCTTCTTAACTCTCTTCAGATTAATAAAGAATAGAAGTGGTCTTAGTGATGGGAAAAGGATTTTGTTGTTATTTTTGGCTGGGGTGCCATCCTCATTTCTTCTACAGAACTTGAGAATCAGTCTTCATTTCTGAATGTGATTCCAACCCTTGAACCCACGGACGAGTTGGCTGCAGTTCAGACTTGCCGTACTGCGGCTGGTTCCAAACGCACGTGCGTGGGTCTGCGAGCACCACGGCGTGTCCGCACCGTGCTCGGCCAGGTGTCCACGTCGGCTCAGGGCTCTCCTACCTCTGCTGTCCCTGAAACCCGTCATGAAAAGAGCCCACTTCTGCTTTTCTCCATTGCACCCTTGCTGTACAGTCTTATTTACAGAGGTTTTATTTGCTGTATTTTTGCTTAGTCTTTGTTTTCTTATCCCACCACTACCTTACTTTGTAGAGTTGAATGCAACTGTTTATGCTCTTAATACCTACTGGTCTATTAAGATGTGCGAGTGGTTTCCTGTCCTGTAGATGTCAGTGGAACAAACGCCTTCTCCGAGTTATTCCTTAGAGTCATTGAAAACAGCGAAACGCCAAATTCTGCCTGGAGGTTGCATTCCTGGAAAGAGTCACTGTACGGTTTCTTTCCAAGTGGGAAAGCGTGGTTATGTCGTTCCTCTCCTCCTTCGTTGCGGGATGGGGCTCTCAGTAGCGGTATGTCAACCTGTGGGAGGATTTTTTGGGGTGCTTGGCAGGTAGATGTGAGCTCTGCGGAGTCTTGCAGCTGGGGAGGAGCAACCCCATGAACCACCACAAACCCCAGCTGGTCTGGAGTTGGCCCAGCTTTGAGCCAGGGGTTGGGCTCGGTGGTGCCCAGAGGGTCCCGGCAGCCTCAGCCCTTCTGTGATTCCGTTATTTTTTTGACTCTTCAGGCAGTAGAAGTCTTATCTTCTACTGTCCTTTTCTGAAGGCAACAAAACTTTCCTACACTGCATCTCTGAGAGAGGAAATATCAAACAAGCTTCATGCATTTGTACGTTTTGTAATAAAAAGTGATAGGATCTGTATATCACTGACTTCATTACGTTACTAACTCCTTCCTGAGAGTCTCACGTTCTCTTTGCTTTCCCTTTCCCATGTACACAGCCTCACTCGCCCAGGAAAGAACAAAGCTGGTGACCAGTTAAACGACTTTTTGCTGTTTCTTGCTTCTGGGCCCTGATGAGAGAAGCCATATTTTAAGCCCTGGAAGTTATTTCCAGTAGAAGCATCTGGCTGCCTTGGCTCTTGCAGCTCCTCAAGCTTGAAGCTGCTTTCTCAGCTTAAGATGCCGTGCGAATCACCAAGATTTTTGTTATCTCAAAAGGAAAATAAATAGCGAACAGAAGAAAGTTGCTCAAACAGACGTGGTATCTGAAGGGGGTCTTAGATATTGCAGTGGCTGTTTGGAAGGTGTTTAGAAAAGCTGGAGTTTGAAGACTTTGATAAATTAAATGGAAGTTTGCCCGAGGACAGCGTGGGATGAATGTGGGATTTGGCTCCATGCAGAGAAAAACACGCTAGGTTCTTCTTAAATATGTTTTATTAACTCGGTATTCGCTTAAGGAAGTTAAAGCTATTTTAAGTAAAATATATGCGGTACAAATTGCAATGGTTTCAGTGATCTGCTGGAGCAGCGTTCCTCGCCATCCCTGCTTTAAAGACATTTGGAGGGGGGCAAAGAAGAGTGTTGGATTCAGCGTTTCTGTCGCAGCAGGAAATGTTTAAAGGTTGTGTATTAATGTGGGGAAAACAGACCGGCCGGTCTCCAGGGCTTTTCTGTTGCTAAAGAGAAACGGTGATCTCCTATCTCGTGTAACGATTTGTGTATGGTTGTGCATATACTCAATGTGTTGTCTCCCCTTCTGTTTTCGATAGAAATGCAAACAGTTAGTACCACAAGTTGTGCTGCTGAGGTTCAGGAATAACTTTTTTTTGTCTAAGTGAAGTAATTTGGGATGCTTTAAGCTTACTTTTCCTTTACACCTTTTAAACTAGTAAATAAATATGTTTGTAAGTGTTCGGTTGGGGATGGAGAAGAACCCTGTGGTTCTGTCATGGAGGTAGGAAATGGAAAACTGGGTTCATTTGCATTTATTTACACAAAATTGTTCTTTGTTGTTGTAGGCCCTGATACAACCTGAGGACCTTATGGGTCATCTGCTGCAGAACTCCTTTCCGTTACTTTTGTAATGGAAAATGTAATCTTCCCTTTCTCCTGAAATACTTTTACACTTGCATTTTTGCATTTTCTGTTCCTAATGATCACAAAAATAGCAATTCAGATAGGGAAAAAAAACCTTTCACCAACCATAGGCAGTTTTAAAAAAATAATTAATCTTATGTATTCCCCAACGGCTTGTTAATGTTTGTGTGTTGGTATTAATGACTGAAAACAGTCATTTTTCCCCCCACCTTGATCATGGGTACAGGCTCCAGCACTGACAGATCTGTTTGCAGCGTTGATTTAAATCCCTTCCAAAAATCACACCAGTTCTACGTGTGTCACCTGGAAGATGCCGAATCAGATATAGTTTCAGAGGATTTGGTCTCAGATACGTGGTTCTGGTGAGGCAGTTATTGATACCACCAAGCTGCATACTATGAAAGGACTTTAACAAGGAATAATATGATGCTGCTTTATGTATAAAATCTCTACTGATGCATGAGGTGTTTTTTGTATATTTTATGCTTAAAAGCAAAGCGATGATTTGATGCCTGTAGAATTATAGAAGGTTCAATGTTGCTATCAAGGGGAATAAAATTCTAATCAAAAGGGAGCTTTTAGAAAGAATTCAGAAATATAATGCTCATGAGCTGTTTTGTAATGTGTTAAAGCACAGTTTGCCATGTGCTGCTGGTTAACCGTGCGCTTTCAATTACGGCACACCCCCGTCTTGGAGCCAGAAAAGTTATGGAATGATTTCTCGCAGGGGGGTGCTTTCCATTGCTGTTCAATGAAGGAAATGGGTTCGTTTGTGCTAAACAAAGAAGAAAGGCAGGGATGGTGGCAATAGTGCTGCAGGGGGGCCAAGCGGAGCTCACTGGCGGTGCACAGCCTGAAAACCCTGGGCCTTTGGTGAGATGCCTCCGTGTTCTTCTGCTTCCCTCTGCTGGAGTGCGGCCGATTCCGGCCCGTCTCCGGAGCAAATCCCAACCCCTGCTAGCAGAGCCAGAGCTGTCGGGCTGGGCGAATCACTTCTGCAAACTCATTTATTTATTTTTTTAGAGGTTTCTGCTCCGTTTTCGGTTTTCTTTCAGTATGTCCACATAGCGCGAGTCCGTGTACAACTCGCGTCTCCAGGTCAGTGCCGTTCTGTGGCTGCCAGCCTCTCTACAGGCACGTCTCAGCTTTGAGACTCATGGACCATTGGATTTTTTCGGAGCTGTATGGGGTGTAGATGCCCAGTTGCGATTCGTCTTTCTGGGGACGCTGCACCCGTGTACGTCGTTACAGGCTCAGAAGCTCCAGTCTGTTGTGCTGCAGTCCAATTGCAGAGCGCTGGGTAGATTCCTGACAATTTAAAGGTTTTTCAAAGACAAATATTTAACGTCTGTGATATCGATTGCCCAGAGTTTCCTTTCCCATTTAATTATATTATATTGCATTCAGTTGTACTTATAAAAATGGGGGATTGTCTTAATAATAGCAGAGAATTCACTTTTTAGCATGAAAATAACATGAATTTTAATAGAGCATATAATTCATCACTGCTTAACAAGTGCTTTCCCATTGCTTTCCCATCGCCGCTTTCTCCCTTTCATAATTTTGATGGATTTTGGAAACAGAAGTAGGTTTTCCCTTTAGAGTTTCACAATTAATCTATGCCAAGTTTAGTGCAAAGTTCAGTTCTCTTGCAAATAGCAGCCATTATTTGGCAGTTCATCTGTCATATCCTGGCTTGGCTCCCTGTGTTTACTATGAAATATGACTGCCAACTATGCTTTGGGAATTATTGAAAGTTTACATTGATTAAAAGGGGATATTTGAAGAAAATTTACAGGAGCTTACCTCTAACTCAGTAGTTTACTGAGCTCTAGCTGAAAAATACTAAATGCGATGCTATTTCCTCAATGGTGCATACGAGTCACTTGATGCATAGTTAACATCGGGAAGTATTGAATTATATTAACAGCTACAAAGTTAATTGCTGTTCATAATATAAGTAATCAGTACTGGCAATGTCATAATTACTACTTAGTTACTTAAAGTGTAAACTGTAGATTCAAGGGTAGTTCTAAGTGCGTGAGAAGCCCGTGTTAATATACGGAATAAGATAAAAGGGGTTTTAAATCTATGGTGGGCGTATAGAGAACTCTTGGCTTCCTCCATGTGTTCTCAGGCTTGCGTGCAAAATAACAATGTTTTGTATACTTCAGTTTACCAAAAATAAAAAAATGCATAGGATTGGAACAGAAAATAGGATTAAATACCGATGGAAGCGTGCACTCTCTTATTTGTTAGCTTCAAATACTTTTTAGGTTCTTCTATTTAGTTCTATTAAAAGGATTTTAAACGAGATTTCCTACATGCAAAGTTTCATTTCAGGAGTAGTTTTGATACTGTTTTCCTTTGTCCTGTTTTTCTGTGCTGTGCCTGGAATAAGTGACTTCACGTGTGCATATGGAATACTAACGAATAATTGAAGATACTTGCTGCTCTTTAAAAAAATTGACTCATATTGAATTGTTCATTTTAAACATCATACAGTAGGCATTTTCTCACAATGATAGAGAACTAACATTTATTATGGAAGGCAAATGATGGTTCATGTTATGTACATTGAGTCCTGCAGGGCCAACTTCAAAGTTTGATCCAACTTGATTTCTTTATTCACGTGCCTGCTTTTATTTCGTCGTTTTGTAAGAATGCGTTCCCTGGCGTTCTGTAGTTACATGCTACAGGCGCTGGGGCTGCTTTGCAGCGAGTGCAGTATAGTTGTCCCCACGTGTCACAACATTTTTGAGCCACACACACCCCCCCGCTTAACTTAATTACCACGTATAGTCCACTGATTGGAATGGAATTAGTTGGTAGCGATTGTTATATAATTTTCAGTATAATACACAGGTTCAATGTATTTAGTAGACATTCACTATAGTAATTTCCCATACTCCTTTCCCCTCTATATCATTACTTTATACTCATAAATACCACTTGTGTCAGATGCTAAACACAACTTTTCAAATCTGCTTATTCAATGTCATTCTTAGAAGCTGTGGGTTTCGTCCTTCTCGGCAACAGATGTGCTTACCAAAGTAATGGTTGAGTGTATATATTTATAAGGCAACAGATCCCCTTACGTCTTCTAAACAAAACAATTTAAGGAAGAACTGGCTTTGAAAATGTGTTGTAAGTGGATTGGAAGGCATATAGTCAGAGTCGATCCATCAGATAACCCTTTAGCAAAGCGACGTTCCCATGACCCCGCACCGCAAGAGCCATTGGCTATATCTTTAATAACTAACGAAACAGATGTTCTCTGGAGCACTGAATGGCATTCCATTTAGGTTAACTGTGTTTACAAAGTAAATATGGTCGTTAGCAGTGTGCATTTCATATCTCGGCTGTGTAACAAGCAGAACTATTGAAATAGTCTCAATTTGAATTCTTAACGTAAAGTCTTTGCTCTTTATCCTGGATACTATATAGTTTCTCTCTGTGCAGTGAAAACTAGTAGTTATAGATTCATCATAAAGCTTAGAATCATCACCAAAAAAAAATTTCACACAAAGATTGCTTACCAAACAAAAAAAAACCTTCACAAAGTATAGTACGGCAAAATATTAAATTTTGAAGGCAAGATTTTGCTTCCTCATAGTCATATTTTTATGGTAATCACTGTTAAAAGTTCCGAAATTTCTTTCATTGCTTGAGAAAGCACTTAAACTAGATGAACCGTTTGGTTTTGAAGAGAGAGTTAGGAGGTTTTCCATTTTGTATAACATGCTGTGCTTTGTGTTTGATTTTTTGGAAAGCTTTTATTGGCAAGTTGAAAGGTTAGTTTATTGTTTAAGACCATTTAATAATTCTTATCTAATATAAAGGTATATTAATATAAAATATAAACAGAAGAAAAACGTTTTGATGCCTCATTTTGCAGTTGTGTTTTTGTTAAGGATGTTTTAACGCATGAAAGGCCTGGCGTTTCATCATTTCCATGGTCCTTCCGTAAAGAATGTTAGCAAGAATGGATTTCAAACCCCAATGTACGTTTTTTACTGAAGCAGAATCACTGCTCTTCCCAACTTCTGATCAAGATTGTGCAGCGATAGTTTTGACTAAAGTACAGTTGGGGCTGGAAGTGGTCAAGAATGACACAAAATAGAGGTGATGTGCACAGAAGGCTGGGACTCGCACGCTTTATTTTGGCAATTCCCCTCTCCGAGTGCTGGGTCCAGGCTGGTGCGGGTGAAGTGCTGTGGCTGTGGGTATGTGGAATGAGCCCGACAAGGGTGAGCCTACTGAAGATGGGATTTCTTCCGTTTATATGAATGTTCTTGGTTTTCCAAAGGGGATCTCTACCCCTAGAGAAACAGCAAATGTATTTGGATGTGTCATACATTTGAGTGATTTGGATGTATTCCATTTCACTGGTCCTAAATTAGAAACCATTTCCAAGCTGGTGATGGCCTCAAAATGTCCTCGCTATATACGTCCTTTCTCTGTTCAAAAATCAGATGGGAATAGCAGTGTCCGTAAAATATTTACTACATGCCAAGTTAGACTTTGTTCACTTCCGTTTACAATAATATAAATTTGCCTCATTTCAAGACAATCCCAGTCTTTAAGATCCTGATTGTAGAGGCATTTGACTGTATTTCAGCTCAGCCCTTTAGCAGTTCCTTCCCTCCCCTCCTGCTGTATTTTTTGTCACCATTTCAGAACGGTGATGGTGGCACACGCTGAACAAGCAGACACGGTACGACGCTGTAGCCACGGGCTGGATGCCATCATTTATACTTTACGTATATGTACAGTCAGTAAAAGGAAGCTTTCATGTAGATAAATCACGGGAACAAGCCTGTGTTCTCCGAGCTGACATAGTCTTTCTTACAACACCAAAACGAAGGAAAATTAGGAACCAAGAGCAATGGACCCGCACTGATGTAGGCACCACTTTACAGGCTGTGAATAAGCTCCACGCTGCAATATATTTCTCTGTAGCACGAGTTGGAGAGCAGGAAAGTTTTTGGTATTTGAAGTAATACATTAAAGGTGTGTCAATCTTATTTTTTTATGACTTGAGAATCTCTTTCTGTTTTTTCCTTCAGGATCCCAGAAGCAAGCACAAGTTTAAGATCCACACGTATGGGAGCCCGACCTTTTGTGACCATTGTGGGTCGCTGCTTTATGGGCTTCTGCACCAAGGGATGAAATGTGACAGTAAGTGAAGTTTTGACGTGTTACCAAAAGGGTATTTTAGAAAGTAAGTGGAAACACTGGTTAGCAGCTTCTTACTTCTTTTCTGTGGAAAATACCATTTCAAATGTCAGCTGTTTATAGTACTGTTATATTTCAAGTGGATATTTCAGTACTATAATAATATGCTAATGAAAATCACCTCTGTTGCTGAGAACACGGTGTATTGAGTTTGATGTGGCGGAAGAGCCTTTGCCAGTTTTGAGGAAGGCTGGTTTGGGACTGGTCAGGTGAATACACTGTTGAAAGCTGAAATTTCGGTTTGGTTGGTAGCCAAGGTCCAATATTTTCCTTGCATTTCATTTTTCTTGGAAGTCTCCTGCTAGAAAATCTAATAACCAATTTAAGCCTAACTCCTTTCATTGCTAACGCTGGCACGAATGCTCTGTTTTCTTCGTCATATTCCCAGCATGTCTTCATTCCATTTTCACTTTTTTCCCCTTGCACTTCATTAATCATATCTTTAGGTTTCTGAAGTAGATTCTTTTATTCTCTGTTTAATTCACTGTCTACAAAATGTATTGTAGGATGGGAACTAGCCGTGTCGTTCAGTTGAAAAACATGCAGCTGTAGTCTGAAAGTCTTGCCAGCCGTTAAGTATTGTAATCTTAACTTTCACTTTGCTCAGAGTTTGCAGCGTAATCGTATTATTAGCTGCTCACTGCTGGCCGAACCATTTTTATATCCACAGCCTGTGATATGAATGTTCATAAGCAATGCGTAATAAACGTCCCAAGCCTGTGCGGCATGGATCACACGGAGAAAAGAGGAAGGATTTATCTGAAAGCTGAAGTCACTGGTGACAAACTGGAAGTAACAGGTAAACAACTCATCTTGGAATTTTAGAGGTAATGCAAGTGTATAATATACACTGTGGGTTTATGTACCTTGGTCAAATCTTTTGTGTTTTAAAGCCAGCGACAGAGTGTTTCCCTTCAGAACTGTGAGGATTTCATTCAACATGTCCTTGAATCAAGAAACGATGAACTGGTGTTCGTAAAAATAAATAGAACAGTGAAAGCTGTAGTAGGAGCTTTAAAAACTTAGGAATATTAATTAGAAAATCACTGTACTGTCAATTTTTGGTGTAGAAAGCAGCCCAGTAGGATAGCTGGCTGTTCAGGAAGTCAGCCATCATCTTCAGAACGGAAGAAATACTCCAAACTTCCATCAGCTGAGGAGTTGTTTCCTGCATTTCAGACTATTTCATAAACAAAGGCAACTTGGATTCCATCCCAAATATTACTCCCAGTGAGTTATTAATAAAAAAAGAAAAATTTATCACATTCTGTAAGGTTAAGGTTACTGAGACAGGGAGGAGGGAGAGAGAGGAAGGAAAGAGAGGGTGGCAGTTCATTTCTTGGGAAGTGTTTCTCCCAGAACTGATGAGTAAGCTTTGGTAGTGCACACACCCACACACCCCCACTGACCCATTCCAAGTCTGAAGTTGCAGAAAAAATTCTGGAAAACTTATTTTACAAGTTGAAGGACTGTTTTGTCTCCCTAAATAGCCATGTAATAGGTTGGGTAACTCCAACAGAACTTCCTTGTGCTGTAGCAGAGTGGAGTTTATCGCTCAGGATCTGCAAAAGAATTTGTGTTTACGGCATGTTACGTGTGTTCCGAGTGTGCTTTCTATTTCAGCCGGGGTCAACTGATAATTAGTCTATCTGCTATCTGAAGTGCAAAGTTGGTAGTGAACTTTATTGTTGATTATTCCTTTCTGTTGGATACAAATATGCAAAAAGTGTTCTTTGCCAATCAGATTGCGGTGTATGTGCCCAAAGGGAGAGCACGGGGCAGGAATTAGGATGGACAAACGTGAAATAAGGGAAAGAATAAATAAGATTCTAAAAGAAAGTGCCAATTTTCTATGGCTCAGAACTTTAAGGGAATTTCAAATGTGTGCTGTAGTAACTAGAGCCAAAATAAGTAAGATATAACATAAGAAAGGGAGTAGAAGACACTCATAAAACACAAATTCTCAAAAGCTTTCACCTCAGGCGAGTGGGTTGGTTGGTGTGTCGTCACAGGTGACACCACTGCTTTTTCAGTGACAAAAACTTAGAGGTAACAAATCTTAGGGCATCACCTTCGATGTATGCTGATACATCCTTAAACCTGGTAACTTGATAATGATGGTAACTGGCAAGAGGCTGAATTCAGCGTCCACACTATGGGACACGAACAGGGTACGAGGCTGTTATCGTTGCCTGTTTGGTGTTGCAAAATGGAATTAAATTCCAGGGCAAAGTTAGAGCAGGACACAGTTGGAGGTTTCTCAGAGCATCTCAGCTTCTGCCTTTGTTTCTTGCTGTAGTTGTCAGGCCCCCGAGGACGTTGAGTGCTGAGTATCGCTTTGGCGTTGCTCAGAGGAAAGGCCAGCGCCTGGTGTACGCCGAAAGGATGTTGCTGCTACCTCTGCACTTCTGGGGGAGTGAGTCTCAGCGGAGACCGTACCCCTTGCAGCCAACAGAGAGGGGATCAGACCATCCCACTGTATTTTCACAGCTTATAGAACCAGCAAACTTCCCTCCTGCCGCTGTGTTCGTTCACGGCTTTGTTCTCTCTAAACCTGACTACCTCCATATTCTCCCGTCAAACCCTGTAAAACGCATTGAAAAGGAGAAGTAGAATAAAATTTAGTTAGAAACGATCAGAACGGATCCCAAGTGATACTTAGTTGGAGATTAATTTTTGAAATAGCTTCTTGTCAACGTAGGAGGGGTAAATTTGTCCCAGGTACTGTCATTACCAGAAAGGTGGTTTCTCTGAGTAGTGAGGCATTTCGAAGGCAGTGATGCAGGTTCTCAAAGTAATTGTACCACGAGAGAGGACTGATTTGAAAATCATCCAACTGACCAAATTTAGTATTTGCGTTATTCTGGGCCACTTTGCAGCAAGGTTCTTAAATATGGCTTAAACTTTCTGACATAATGCACGGAATTTGACAAGTAACATGGACACATTTTCTGATGGTTCAGCAGGTTTATAATCCTTCTAGGGACAAAGGCGCTTGTCGCAATTCTTTGTGGCACCAAGGCACCATAAAACAATTGCACAAATAGGTTTTCTTTTAGTTCATAATTTTATTTGAAAAGATCTTGTCTGAAATACGCGTATGGTAAAATGGGTACAAATACTTTGTAGGTTTTCTTCATAAACTCTTTTTGGTGTGAGTGTACTTGGCGAATGCTGCTGCTTTTGTGTTTATAAATAAAACATTTCCATCCGACATTAAGTAGGTTTCTGGACAACAAGAAAAATGTTTACTATAACCTTATTATATATATAACAATTATGGTGCTGTTAAGTTGGTTTAGTTGAGGCTTGTCAGCATTTCCAAGCTTCAGAAAATGTCTTTAGATAAAAATGACAGTTGCCTTGAAGGTNGCTTGAAAGTAAAATTGCCTTTTTTTTTTTTTTTTTTTTTTTAAATAAAAAAGGCTATACAGGCTAAACCCAGACTGGGTGAAGTTTCAGATAACTTTTGTGCATGTTTAACTGAAATTAGCAATTGACAGTTAGCTGATGGACATACTCCTATGCAAAAATTTCCAACTCCTTTTCTCCCAGTATGGCATTGCTTCAGAAATATTTATTGAATATACTGTTCCCAGAGCTGCCGAGCACGATGCCACTGCCTTTAGCTTCGGAAAAGGAGGTGAATCAAAAGTCCAGGAGGTTCAGGAACAGCAGGAAAAATCTGATCAATGATCAGCTGTTTGGTTTGAGCCTTTGCTTGAATCTTTTTGAAAGGAATTACTCTGTGCTCCTTCAGCTGAATTCCTTAATATCTCAGCTTTGCATCCCGTTCTGGCTGTTAATTAGTTCCTCCTGATTCTTTCGTAGCCAGCCTTGATTGCACGCGGAACATCTGTGCTGCTAACTGGAGATGTGCGCTCCGGGTGGCATCTTGCAGAGGCCTTCGATGGGCAGCTCGGCCAGCCGGGGTCCGGCCGGGACGGCCCGTGGAGGACGCGGCACTTAATGACGATCGCCAGATACGGTCGTTTGGGGGACACTCGTTAGTATTTTGCAGTTTGTCTTTACTTCTGCAGAATTGCTTCAAGGGTTTTGTGGTGGCTTTTGTTTCCAGAAAAGGCCACACACTACACGCTCGCTTACGGAGTGTTTTCCTGATAAAATGTTGTAAATAGGCCTGGGGTTTTTTTTTCCGAGTGAATACAAGGAAAGAGGCAAGGCGGAGGGCTGCCAGCTGGAGCTGGCCAGTGGTTCAGCCAGATTGTCTAAAATATCGAAGTACTTTGGCAGGTTTTGTATTGAACTAATGGTGGGAATGATGCAGTCCTATATGTAAACATACTTAATGCTGGTTTCCTAGGTCAGATCTTCAATCTGGGTGCTTAAAGGCAGACATACAGTCTTTTCTGTGGGAATGTTAGAGACTCTGCGACACTTTTTTGCAAATAAGTAGGAATTTTGTATGGGCATACTTTGCCAAAACCTTGCCATCTTCCCAGTGCTACTCAATATGCCACATTCAGTGCTCATTTGTGTTGCGATTCTTAAATATCAATGCTTTATTTTACAGCTACTAGCTTGAGACTTACATTGGATATTAATACTTTATTGCACTTGCCGTAAATCAACTTGGTAGTTTTCTTTGTCTTGAACTGTTTTTTTTTCTGCAGTCGCTGAATTCGTGACCCTTTCATAGGCTGGGCTGATTTGGAAATTCTGCTTTTATGCATAGTAGAGGAGTTTTTGCTATGCTTAAACTGTGCTTTTTGCACTGAGTTTTCTTCCTCCTGATGTACGTTAAAAGTTTTGTCACTCTCACATTTACTTGTTGACCCATCTTGTAATTTGAGGCTCTTCCGAGTGGGTTTGTAGGTGGTTGAATCACAGTTTTGATTTATTTTATTTTTGAATTATTTTTATAGTGAGTAAATAATAACCTTTGTGAGAGAATAACCCCATCTGGTGCACTGACATATAAAAAGCTGCCACATTATTGGGATCCTAAACTGTGACCTATCAGTTGCTGGGGGCTGGATTTGACAGCCGCTGACGATAACGCACTGCCCTCCCGACACAGGCACCAATTTAGAGGCAGGGTGTTACCGACTCGCTGCCAGCTAATGCNATATATATATACATGGCCTGGAGTTTTCCGGGGGGTTGAGTGTATTTTCATTAGCTGAACGAATACAGAAAATCTGGTTTTATTCCTCAGTGATGCTTCTGTTATTTAGAAGAGGAGGAAACCTGGCAGTGATCTCTGCAGAGGTTGGGAGCACATAACCGGCTCTCCGACAATAAGCTCCCCAGGAGTTCTGTGCTCCCCACCGTATGTTTTTCAAATTATTTATGAATGTTTGAATGCTGAGCCACCCGATGGCACTGCATATTAATGTCTCGTCTCACGGCTTGCTGCGGACAGCTGGGTTCAGAGCCTCTGCCCAAACAAGCTTGAGAGACAAACTGCAGAATTTGGGCACATTTCTAGATTCTCGTAAAAACTGTTTCCTTAAAAGACCCCACCACACAGGCACTCTAATAATTTTATTTATGATTGTCTAGGTCGGTATTAGCATCTGTCTATGTTAGCGTTAATTTCATGATATTTTGCTATTAATTTAGAAGTGAACATGTATGAATGTTCTGCCTACTTGACCAGCTTTTAGTACCAAATACCTATAAAGTGATCCCAAATAATTACTTGCACAGGGAGGCGTTCTGAATGTCTCAAAGAATGTGAATCGCACGTTTTGTCTCGCTAATACCTTCCCTCTTCTCTGGCATTCCCAGAACCTGCAGGGTCGCAGCGTTCTTTGCAGGAGGAGCAGTGCCTTTAACAAAGGCCAAACCCAGTAGCAACTGGATGTTTCATTCCTTCAATTAACTTCACCATGAAGAAATCGGCGGTGCACAGTGTTTAGAAGAAACATTAGTTTTTCATAAATGGCCATTTGCATGCATATAACAAATTCAACTAAAAAGCTATATATATATATGTAAGAATGTAAACAGATAAGAATTAGAAATTGAATAGTCTGCATCCCCTTTTAAACCATTTGATACATCTTGTGTTAAGACTTAGGCTTTATTAAGTATCTGTCCTACCCGGCAGTACGTATTTTTTATGATGATAATTTTTATAAAGGTAATCTTATTTTACAAGTAAAATACAGTTGCTCCTCCAAGATTTCCAGTTGCAATTGAAACCAGAGAACCTATTGCAGGCACCAGTACGCAGGAAGTAGCATTAGAGATGACGGTACATTTTTGGTAGTAGGAGAGACTGTGTTAATAAATACAGAGGAATAAAGCGTTGGGCAACAGTGGTTCATTTTTCATCTTCTTCTGGGAAGGAAATTAATCATCTGTTTCTTGTGTGTAAATCACCCGTGAAGTGCAGGCGGTCCAGTAGTTGACATTGCCATCTTTCAGGAGTCAGCAGAAGGGGTGTAACGAGACGGAAACTGGTCTCCGGGGGAATATTAAAAGAAGTTGTAGTTGGGCAGGGGTGTAGTTGTGCAATAGAGAAAAGTCTCATATCGGAAAGCCCTTTTAGTGTCTGGAAACTGTCTGGAAAGTGGAAAAGTGTCTGAAAAGCAGGATTCGTTCTGGAGCCAGTTGTGCATGCGAGTCACAGCCAGCTCCAGAAAGCAAGCATTCGGTGAGACTTGTGATAAAACCTTACAGTAGCAGCTTTAGATTTCACGTATAGAGAGTACAAGTACCCAACTTGGAGGAAAGGCTATTTTCAGCAGTAGGTAAATCTTTTAAACTGTGATTAAGAGGAGCGCAGTAAGGTACCGGGGAGAAAGTTCCTTGGCTGGGAAGAGAAGATCCTCTGTCACGCTCCTGAGTCATCCGTAAACCGGGCAGATCACTGGAATCTGTACCAGAATCTTCGTCGGGAGGTAATGAGATTATGGAATAATTTACTAATGCTTTATTGTGGGAAGACAGAAACTTTACGATGTATTGGAGCTGCCAAAGGTCTCCCTTTTCTTTCACTTTGGCAGAGGAGACCGTTGGAGACTTGAAGCCTCTTCTAAGAGCAGCTATTCGCGTGCAGCGGAGTGATTCCAAAATCGCCCGTAGGGAGTGAAAGATTGGCAAGAAATGGTGGCTGTGATTAGTAAACTTTTAGTATCAACATTTGGGAATTCAGGAAAAAGGTAGTTGTGACTCACTTGAAAAGGAACTAAGTAAACGTACGCTGATAATAATTCAGCTTTGTTATAGGGACAGAAACATTTATTTACTCATTCCCTTGACTAAATGTATTTGCTGGTGTCACAAGAAGTTATAAATCCGTAACTACATATGGCTTATCACTTCTGACCTCTGCAATCTCATGGAAAAAGTTCCAGTTTTGTCATCAGCTCTCTGAATTCCTCAAAATCCTGCCTGAATTTCTTCTCTTTACGTAAAATGTCAGTTGTTCTCTGCCAACCCACTCTGTCTTATTTAGATATTTATTTAAAGTATGAATACCTAAGAACCAGCTCTGTATTTTCTTATGTCTTTGTACTATTCTGGGAAAAGTGGGTGTCCTGGTTTTAGGCATGGCTTCTGGATAGGTACTGCTGGATTATAAATAGCACGTAATAGAACATCCATAGGACAGCCATCAAATAGTCAACATTTTCTGCTGACTAAACATTTCTGATCTCTTCTTCATTAACAATGAGGAGGAAAATGGTACTTTTTTCCCTATGGAAAGTTGATAACTGATTCTGTTTTTCAGAAGGAGAATCTGGGCGAGTTTGTATTTGTTCGAAACTTCAATATATGCATCTCTTCACTGTCTTTTCATCTGCGTGGGTCTCAGTCCCCGTTCAGATTGTAATCTGGACAAAATGTTAGGAAATGAACTTGTACCAGCTACTTTGTTCAGTACAGGGGTCATTATCATGCTTAATAGTTATGACAGAAAATTGGCAAGTAGTATTTTAGGTTTCCATCCGAGTTACTCCAAGTGACGCTGAGCTGCAACCATCTATAAATTAGAGTAACGTCTCTATGACAGTGTTGAGTTCGATTAACTAATAATTATAAAGCAGTATGAGATTGCTTGCTATCATTACAGCTCTGGCAGAATTCAGCCACAGTAAGTTGATTGGACTTACTTTTCATTTAACTTTTTCTGTTTCGGCCGTACACAAGAGGTGGTGCCTTTGGTGGGGAGGGGAAATCTCCTCTTCTTGCCGATCCTCTTACAGAACCTGACCTATCCTGTTAAAAACAGGGTGCCCTTACAGAGGTGGACCACTTCGATGCTAATTCTTTATAAGCACTATTTAGCATGAGCATCATCATGCTGTTTCCTCAGGAAAAGAAGTGCTAAGTCAGTTGAAAAAAGATGTCTAAGGGTACTAATTATGCAAACGAAAGTACAAATGGGCCAGATATCTTAAACCAATGACTTCTTTGGCAGCCTGTATTTAGCGTCTGTTGCGTCTTTCCTTCCCAATTCATCTTTGAGCTTCTCTTTTGTTCTTATATTTTTCTTTTCCTGTGTTTGCTGCAAAAGAAAGCAGTGGTCTCAGGCGTGTGCCCTGCGCTCCTGCTGCGGGTGTTGTTTCCCAGGCCGGGCAGCACCTATCGAGGCTAATCAGCCATGGCTCTCTGCGGGGAGCCCGCCTGGCCGAGCCCGCAGAACTGCTCCGCATCCACCCAGCCAATTGCTCCCAACTCTGCTCGGCTTCACACGGAGAGTTTCCAGGTCAAGTTTAAGCATAAAGGATCAGTCTGAAGACGCCATGTTAAAATAAAGCAATTTTGTTCAAGGAATTTTAATGAAAAACTTACTAGTCTGCATCTCGGGGAAGCTGGGGAGCATGTAGGGAGTTCTGCTCTTCGCTTGCGCCAAACTACAGCATAGCAATAAAAATCAAACAGTGGCTTTTGAAGTAATAGTTCATGTGCCAAACCTGGCAGTGCAGACACAAGTCCTGCGCTGAAGACCAAAACAACCCACAAAACAAAATACAACCAAACACAGGATGAGAGAGCGAGCGATTTGCATTGCATCCTTCGCTCGCTTTGTGGTTCTCAGTCCCTTTGGGACTGTAAATATTTAACTAAAATAAGCCCTTTAATCTTGATGTTATTCCTCAGAAGTATTTGAGGATCATTTTCAGTGTGCTAAATTTCAATAGAGGGAGGGTTCAAAACAGGAATGGTTTTCCAGGTGACCACTGGGTGGGAGACCCTGGGTGGGTGAACTCGGAGCGCGGGGCGGTGGGGACGGTTTCTCAGCGCCGAAAGCCGTCACCGCGGAATGGCAGAGCCCTGTCAGCTTGGGACGGGGACGGGGGTGAACTGCAGATGAAACGCTCGGCGAGAAAGGGTCTCGTTTCTGTTCTGTTCTTTTAGAGCATGGTGTGGTTTTTCTGGCACGCTTATTTGAGTAAAGTAATTAGTGAATACATTTTATTTTAACATTTCAGCCCATAAGCATTTTCTGTCTCTCGTTTTAAAAACATGAATTTAAGAAACATAACTTAATCAGTATCAACTGTCGGTTCAAGTTAATGCGATTCCTTTCAAGCCACGATCTAATTTCAATAATTAATTTACATCCGAGTATGTGTTCTGCATGAGAATTATCTTGGCAAATAAACTAGTGTGTTCCCAATGAGTAGCTTGCATTCCTGTGCGCTGCCTCCTTTCCACGGCGATTTTGGATATAAGGCACCAGGTACATCTGGTATTTCTCTCTTCCGACTTGTTCTACCACACCTAATGCTCTCTCATTAAATAAACAGAGCAGGTCAAACTGTTTGAAATTCTGTGTTTTCTGTGGCTGTTTCCCCCCACTCCCCCCAAAAAAAAAAATTCCCTCTACAGCCTGAATCAAACAGCTTAGTAGAGTTGCACTGAAGCACTACTTAGTTATTTCATTCGGAAGAACACCATTATTATGAACTCTAAAACACTCTCTCCGTCGTGTAAAAGGAACGTGTCAGCCTCGAGCCAGTGACACTACCTTGCGAATCCCCCTGGTGTGCAGGGAACGGAAGGGCCGTTTCTGGTTTTGTGAATCACCTTCCGTGCTGTGTTGTAGTGGGGGTGTTGCCAACACCTCAGTCTTCCATTTCACTGGCCTTACCTAGAGCACAGCGGTGTCTGTCCTGTGCTTTACGTTCCTTGGCCACCTCCTCCTGTCTTCAGTTGTCCGTCCAGCACAGCCCTGCCTTTATTTCTAACGGGAGAACAAAGGACGTTTTGAAAAGATGTGCTTCAGCTGGTTTGCACGTCATTAGACTGTTGCACGAAAACTGTCCTCTTATTCTATAAATAATGAGAGGAAACAACACATTATAAAATATCTGTGTTGCTTGGATGCCTTTCAGCCTCCATGCTGGGAAATAACAGGTTGAACTCCTCGGAAGGTCTATAATTTTTGTTTGTAATATGAAAATGTCATTTAAATCTGGGGGAAGAGGAGCAGAGTGCCTTGAGCAAACAGTGACTATCTCTTGCTGAAGATCTTGACAACTTTTTTTTTTTTTAACTCTAAAGTTCAGATTTTTGTAGGAAATGTTTTCCATCAAGAAATATTCAGTGCCTTAACGGTTGGTCTTTCCTGAATTTCCTCTCAGATTTCTTCAATTAGGTAGATAAATTAAAAAAGCCCTTCTGCTGCCGACGCTGTGAAAGCAGGAGCTGAGGGCAGCGTCAGTCCGGGATGACACCTCTAGTGACTCCCCCTGCAACGGTGGCCTTCCTTCAGAATACCCTAGGAGCCACGTCACCCTCCAAGCTTCTGGCGATTCTCCTTCCAGGAAAAATTTTCATCTTACACTATGAATCTCACAAAGGAATTCTTGAATGAAAGCTGTTTTCTGTCCAAAACAAGCCCCGAGGATTGCTGCTCCCAGTAGGTTTCGAGATGCCCGGTTGTGAGCTCCCAATTCCCCGTCCCGAGTGGGTCACTGCAGCTCCTGGCAGCACCGCCAGTTTGGGTAGGATGGGGTTTCGCAGCATGAGGAAAATTCACCTCTTCTTCCGAGGTTCAGCAGCAGGTGGTAGCTGAGCGCTGTTAAAAACCCACGTCTGTTAAAAACCCACTAGGCGGGCGTTGTGCTGGTCCTCTGCAAGAGGGAGGGAAGTGCTGTCTTTGGGATACTCCACTCCCCCGCAGCGACTTCTGGACCGCTTAACGAACCCCGCAGCTCCATTCCAGCCAGGCTGAAACCCAAAAGCTGCCAAACCCCAGATAAATGCCATCGTAAGCCGCCCTTGCCTGCCTGCCCTGTTCCCCATAGGGATGTGGCCTTGCGGGGAATGCAGATTTCACTGTTCTTGCCCCTCTCTCTTAGGGGATCGGTAGCAACATGAGATATATTAACTCACTTTATGTCTGCTTTTGACGTTGTAAAGATAGAATCTACATTAACATTTTTGTGAAGCTGAAGTTAAGCTTGTCGTCTCCGTGCTTTTGCTTGGTTGCTGTCGTGACATCATGCTTTCAGCGGTTCCGTCTGACAACTAATGAACCACGAAGGGGGGGTTAGTGTTAGATATCTTCCAATAATATCAAATAACCTATCTTCTGAAATCTGTTGTGATCTGGCTGTCGCCCTTGTGGTATTTGGCTGATAGTCCTGTAGTGGTATAACCTAAGGCTGGTGAGTAAACGAAAGCAGAAAGAATTGCTACCCGCTTAACAATTTATAGTGATGGATTTGGACGTTTAATCCTTCCAGTGCAGGAAAGGAGCTGCCTGGAAGCTGCGTGTCGTTTGTGAATTGCTCTTCTCTCCTGTCTTTTTCTCTCCCGTTCTTACAAATATTGCTAAGTGGAACCTTACTTTACAGCAGCTCGTTCCTTCCGTGCCAAGTCTGACAAGCGGGCTTCGCGTCTTTCTTGTTTTATTTTTCAACGCGTTTCAGTAACTCTGGTTTGACATGTTAACTGCTTTCTTAGTGGTAATTTGTAATCCCATGCAAATTAGCTATGTTTTGTATTGGCAGTGCGAGAAGCAAAAAACCTAATTCCCATGGATCCAAATGGACTTTCAGATCCTTACGTTAAACTGAAGCTCATCCCAGATCCTAAGAATGAAAGTAAACAGAAAACAAAAACCATCCGTTCTACTTTGAACCCAGACTGGAATGAGTCATTCACATTGTAAGTTTAACACCTTTTAATGTAGTATCTTTGTGTGTATTGAAGCATTTAATTCACTGTTACATCGAGAACTCCTCTGTTTCTCTCCCTTTTAGTAAATTAAAACCTACAGACAAAGATCGACGGTTATCCGTGGAGGTCTGGGACTGGGATCGAACAACCAGAAATGATTTCATGGGATCTCTTTCATTTGGGGTGTCAGAGCTTATGAAAATGCCAGCCAGTGGATGGTAAGTTCCTGAAAAGAGAGAAAGAGAGAATATATCACAAAAAAATTTAAAACTAGTATTTTTCTTCAATATAATCTGCCCTTTTTGGAGCTTTTCACTGTATCTCATGCTATAAATTCACTGAAAATGCAACTAAACCTAGGAAAAAGAAGGATAATAAAAGGAGTGCTTTTCTTTTGTGGTGTTCATGAAACTTCTGCTGGAGCCAGGAGCTGCTGCAAACTCAGTTCTGTGTACGTAGTCTTGTGACAGGAATTTTATTTTTATCTCCAATATGATATATTCATCACTAAGCGTATCGTGTTATATATATCTCTGCAAAGTCAAAGCACGTGGGAACTGATTTTATAAAATGCCATCTTAGTGCCTACCAAGCTACAGGTAGAACTCATCACATCTTCTCAAAAAGCACATCTCGTCAAAGATAATGGTTCGGGGCTACAGAAGCACTGGAGACGAAGGTTCTTCAGGGTTGGTATCTCCCATCATATCACGGGATGGGTGTGAAGAAATTCCTTGTCCATTAAACTGCCTTGGCACATAGTTTGGGATTAAAGGTCTAATTTTAAGTTACATATATTTCTGAGTTTGCTTTATATCTTTGAAAGCAGTTCTTTACGTACCTGAGACATCGATACAAACCATCCGCAACCAACTAAAATCAGATTTTAAATCTTAAGAGGAATGTAACTGTAAAGTCACCATTTTTTCTCCAATGCTCCACAGGTACAAGCTGCTGAACCAAGAAGAAGGTGAATATTATAATGTTCCGATTCCAGATGCTGACGAAGATGGAAATGCAGAGCTCCGACAGAAGTTTGAGGTGAGGATTAAACACAAATGGGTGCAATGCACATGGCATACATTTTTCACTTTGTCACAAAAATTGCCTGTTAAGAAGTTCTGTATTAGAGTGCCTCTATTTCTGTTGCCTGCGACAGCAGGATGTAGCTTTACGTTTCTTGAAGATTGGACCAAGTGATTTAATTGAATAGTGGTATCATTTTTCTGACAGTTCAACTTCTCTGCTATGACACTTGCGAGTTGGTATTTTGAAATATTTTGTGTCAAGAACATGTAATAATTTCAGTGTCTTTTAATACTTGCTGCAAAATCTGCCCGCCGTTATCACTAGTATCTATAATATTTGGCAAATGAAGTTCTTGGAAAAAACAGTATTTTAATACTTTGTTTCACACTAAATGTGGGGTTTTTTAAAAGAAAATATTTACAGTGCTACTTACTGATTATTTGGAGCCTCAAAATCTTTGTAGAAGGTCGTAATCTGAAATTCTAATATCTTTAACGTGGGTATGGAGGTTTTTAAGGACAGGAGGTATTGCTGGTTGTGCACAGAAAAGAGACCCTGAAGAAAAGCGATACTTTCTGCCGAGCCGTCCTGCCTGGGGTGGTGCACGCCGGAGTGGTTGGTAGTCACCAGCATGGTCTCGCCGTGCCGTGCGAAGGAGTTGTTTCTTAATGACCAGTCTTAGCCAGCAATTCTGCCTCTTCCGACAACTGCAGCCGACATTGCAGCAAAACACTTGCGGGTCATTAAACCCAGCAGCAGGAAAGGAAGGGTCTGGGGAGGGAGGGGTTTTGCTAATGGCTGTCCTGGATTCAGCTCATCTGACTTGACTGCTCCTTCCAGCTGTGTATGCAATATTGAATTTGAAATATTCCAATCTACGGTATTGTTTTCTTTTTTCTGGTCAAATATTTACAACTTTAGTCTACCTGTTTGTCCAGAAAGTAATTAATGTACCTGTCGTGCATAAACGAACACTTAACGCCTCTTCCTTTCAACCTGAAATGGCAATTTTTTATGTTCACCATCAGGCAGAATTCTACATTGTTATTATAAAAGATGGGTTAACCCAAGAAAGTGAGGAAAAACGGCATATATTCAACTTTCAAGAAAGAAAAACAAAAGGTGCATCAATTTCTTCTGAACACATTTGGAATCAGCTACCATACTTCTGTCTGCAGCATGAACTATGATTTTTTGTTATACATTTGAGAAGTATTTGAATCTCCATTTCATTTTACTTTCTTTACAGTTGTGATCTGACCAGTGTGATTTTTATTTCGCTGCACTAGGTCATTTTCTACTCAAGATCATACTTACTTACAGTCTCCCTAGAAAGAATAGTGTCAAAAGTAATTCTTTTCACCCCTTACGTGTCTCTGTGCAATGCACAGACTCTGGAATTGGGTGGATATGTGTATGTGGATACGGATACAGGTAGGGAAATCTGGTTTTCCTCAGGACAGAGACAGCACAAAGACAAGTCACTAAAACTACCCGTTTTAAAATGTCGGTTATTATATGCAGTTTGTTTGCATATTGAATTTACAATCTCTCGGGGCTTTTTCTTAAGCCTCCTGTAAATCCGTTGGTTGCAGAATGAACAGTCGGGGTTTATCTGTGTCCTGCAGTGAAGGGGTGGAGAAGTCCCGAGAGGCCGTATCCTGTAAAGCTACTGGACTGGGTCCCAGACACAGCAGCTTCGCGTAGGGTCAGCTCTGCCTCAGAAACAGGCGGTCTGTCTCACAGGCTAATTAGTTCAGGCTCAGCACTGGGTGTCTGAGGCTTTCCCTGGTCTGGAGGTAGCCTGGTTGATGCTATTTTAGTGGTCTGCATTAATCAAGGAAAGGGAACAGGTTTTCAGTGAACAGTGTCTCCAGGAATATCGTTTACAGAGTTGCATAATGAACAGCTTTAAACCGTACTGACGATATATGGGAATACTGGTAGCCGAACAGAACGTGTAATTACAACTAGACCAAGGCCAGTAGAATGCAGTATTGCAAGGGAAAGGATTTAGGGTCAGCCTCTTCCTCCCTCTCATGCTTTACTGCTGGGAGAAGGAGCAGAGGGAAGCAGCACCCACCAAGTAATGTTCTTACTTGGTTGCAAGGGGAATTACTGTGATATATAAAAATTAACAGCACAGATGTCTGAATGGCGGTATTTAACTTATTAGCTATTCTGGTATGGTACATCGGTGGTGCTGACACCGATCAGCTTTTACGTTATTTTTCTTATAATTTACATCTTGGCTTGCATAGTCATTTTATTTTAGGTACCCTACACTACGGAACAAGTAGATAGCACTGAGAGATGTGCTGCTATTTGTGATTTAATGACATCATCTAAATAAATATTTCCACTGTTCCAAAATGAGCTTTGAAAACTTACGGGAAGAAGATTGCAGATCCTGACTGACATTTTATTGGGGGAGTGTGTTTGTCAGGAAGATTAATATAGATAGACCGAGAGGTCGTACTGGGCTGTCTTCTCCTTTATCAGTTTATAGAGAAGAGTAACTTCGGACTGCTGCTAATCAAGTCTACATTTGTGGTGCTCGGTCTGCTTTTCGATATATGACAGTGTGATTGATAGCCAAGCTGCACTGATTTCATTTTGAGTACAAAATTACAGCATTTTCTACAAAAGTATTGCATTACTAATACCAAATACTTAAAATGAATAATGATGGTCTTCAGAGTGAAGAGCTATGTACGAACCTGAGCTACGCAAGAACAGGCACACTTTAGGATGAGAATGTCATTGCTTCATACTAAGAAAGAATAAGAATATTTTCAGGTTGTAAAAGATCAGGGAACTGATAGATGTGAAATTTCCGAAACCTTAAAAAAAAAAGCCTAAGACATTCTTAAAACTGGCTTTGCCATTTTGACTGAAGTTTAGGACTGTGCGCAGTAGAACCTCCAAGAGCACTTAGGAGCTCCCTCCCCTTTAAATCAATGAGAATTTTTAAAATATCTGCCTGCATCTATAGTTCGAGAGGTGTCTTTAAGATTTGGCCTCAAGCTCTCATTGATTTCAAAGTGTTTACACAATCCCATCACATCCTAAAGCTCCGCTTTAACAACCCAGACTTTTATTTAAATGTGGTTATTAGTCCCACAAATCTCATTGGTGTGCTGCTTTACGTACTGGACCTTTGGCACAGATTCTTTAAGTCAATTATTCAATGTAAATCTACCATAAAATAGCTACACAAGATTATAAATGAGTAAATAAATAGTAGATTCAAACATTCTCCTCGCTTACAATTGTAATCGAACAGCAAAAGCTATTTGTGACGAGAAGTTTCCTCATGGCTCATTCTGCCAGATGTGAAGCAGCTGGAAAATGAACAGCTGACTTGTGCCCACTAGCTGTAGATCCCCTCCAACCAGCGGGACCCCGTTGGAAAAGAAAGAGAAGAGTTGAGGAGGACACTGGTTTCATTGATGGAATCACCCAGTGACCTCGCTAAGTATCTATAGAATTTACTCCGAGGAGTTTGCTTTTGATATCCCGTCGGTGTATTAGCTATATGAAGTTGTACAGCATATGGAAATTAAGGTATATTATGCATAAGTGCAGTGCAGTATTTTCCATACAACACATTTTAATCAATCTACATATTTTCTGGATCTCACCTATCACTAAAAGTTACGAATCAATTATTTGCTCATTTAGCAGTATGAACAAATCTGTCTTCAGTGATTTACAGATGACACATCGTTATTAATATTTAGAGATAAAAATATACTCCTGTAGGAAGTGGAGGCAGGATAAAATCTGTCACTGTTTTTCGTTGGGTTTTAACCTTTGGCTATGAATTTTCTCTCCGGAATGCCATTATTTGTGGCCATCTCAAAACGAAACTCCGTCCTCAACAGGCGTCTTCAGAGTAATTGTAGCTGCTCCGTAATGGGCCGTGCTGAGGTTGCCATGGGAACTCCCCACAGTCCCAAGTGGCTCCACGGACCCAAACCACCAAGTCTTTTAACTGCAGTATCTACGATTTGTTATATGCTTATTTCCCTGTTCCAGTATTTTGCTAGTCAAAGAAAAAAGCCGAATATTGAGAAAATGCAGCCTTATTGCATTTTTAATATCTGGGTATGATCTGAGCAGTATGGTTTTGACGTTTAGGGCATTGTTATGGTTTTTTTTATCTGGGGAAAAGAAATGTGCAAATTCTAAAAATTCTATTGTAGGAAGTTATTTCAGTTTTGTCAAGCCCTGTTTCCTGCAATTTGCTGCTTAGTAAAGCACTTCTCGATACTTAAATATGACCTTATAATAATAATAATACAATAATACTGGTTTAAAAGTAGGCTGGTTAATTATTCTGTCTGTCCCCTTCTTTCCACATCACCATCATGGAAAATGTTATTAAAAATAAAGCAGCTGTTATGGTCCATAGCAATGATTTTTTTTAATTAAAAAAGAACAGAGTAGCTGTAATCCTTACATGTGGATACATTTCCCAAGAACAAGGTACATGAAGTGATGGGAGCAATCAGTTACTCCAGTCAGCTTTAGTAATTGAAGTGATCCAAGCAAGATGTTACCAGGGAATAGGTTATGGCTCTTATAATCTTCATTTTAAGGCATCTGTGGGGAAGATGTGTAACGGTCTGCCTGGTCTTAAGGAAGACCACGCTGCTAAGATGTGAGACATCTTCTTTTGTTCTAATTGTTTCCTTTAGCGTAGCTCTCCGAGTGAGCGCTCTCTCAGTAGAACAACATCGTTCCCTTCATTTCTGGGAGAGAGCTCAGACCCCTGGCCCCGCCATGGGGATCCGTGCAGGACCATTCTGCTGGACCTTGGGGACATCCACCACTGTGGCCGCTGGCATCGAACTGTGGTTGCGTTAGAGATTTCAGCCCAGACATCAGGCGCGAGTGGCTTTTCATGGATGACAGTTTTGTACCATTGCACTTAATGAAGTGAATAACAATAAAATCACTTCACAATAAAATGAAATTATTCAGATAAGTGCTTTTTCTGCAAAATAATAACCAGTCAGCGTTAGGAAAGGCAGGTACCATTTTCATCTACTGGTCGACATTGTGGTCCAGGTCCGTAAACCCGCGTGCAGCGGGACGGCCAGGCAGCGTTCCCAGGGAAAGTGGCCGTACTGGTTGTATGCTTTATTTCCAGTCTCCCCTTTCTGGGATTGAACTGGGTACCAGCTAAACCACCCGGGAGCGGCTCTTATTTATTATAATCCGCTTGCCCGATGGGCTCTTTCTGCTGCCAAGAAGCGAGGTGGCCCGGCTTTGCGGTGTTTCCCAGGGACTGGGCACCCCGCGCTGTTATTTCGGCTCTTCTTGGTTTAGCATCACGTGAGTTACGTTTTCAGCTGCTTCGTGCCAGTGGAATCGCTGAGGAAGGCTGTGCAGAAGCGAGACCTGCAGTTTCCTTTTGCAGACTGAGCAGATCAAAACGTAAGGAGAGAGGAAACAGAGTTCAGAACAGGGTAAATGTTGTATCTGGAACTTGGAAGCGTACAGTCAGCGGTGACTTTTTGGTGACATGTCAGTGCTTCTAAACATAGCCGTTATTATGATCCTAAAGAAAAGGTCTTTTAAAATGCCTTAGCATTTTAAAGATAAGAACAGGGGCAATGTGGTGCTTGGCCACCAGGCTTGGTTATCAATACCTAGAACCTCTCCAGTGACGCAGGAGCTGTAGATATTTCTGCTTCTGATCTGCTACTAAACTCCTCCAGTATGCAGGACAGCGTTTAGTTTGACCAAACCTGTGTTAATCCTCCTGCAGACATACATTCGTGAAGAAGTAACCCATCTCAGTCCGGACGTATATCTGTGGCATACAGAGCTAACATTTATTTACACCATCGAGCCCCTCCTTGTGGCGGTACAGCTGGTGTTAAATGGTATTTGAAAAAGTCTGCAGATTTCAAGGCACAATTAAAGCTTTCTGGTGTGTTTCAATGTTGTAGTCTTAACGCTAAAGGAACCTCTTTCATTTATTTATCATTCCCTTTCTGAACATCAGCACGTCATTTCCGTTTGTTTCACTGCTAGCGCTGCGTTTCTTCCATCTTTGACGCTCCCTTTAGTTTTATATTTTTTAAAGCGGTTTCTGGCTGCCTTATTGGAAAGGACAGTACTTACTGCCTAAACTTGGAGTTTTTCTGATACTCGAAACATTTTTAGGTCAAAAGGGCATTTCCTTTCTGTCCTTTAATCAATGGCCCGAACATCCTGGAGCAGTTCTCGTTCCGAGCGGGAGGCTGGGTGAGTAGGCTGCAGTTGCACAGCCAGGGCCTTAGCAGAGACTCCAGGGACCGTTTCAGTAGCTTAAGAACCCGATGAGTTTTTTAATTAAATAGGATAGTTTAATTTAAAAAAACTGTAGAGGAGCTTGTTATTTTGTTAATTTGTGAGTTAAGTTCTTCTGGTCTCTGTATAAAGTCCTGTAAGGGCTGTGAAGTAGATCATAGAATCACAGAATCGTAGGGTTGGCAGGGACCTCTGGAGATCACCCCGTCCCACCCCCGGCCAGAGCAGGGTCACCCAGAGCAGGTGGCACAGGAACGCATCCAGGCGGGGTTGGGATGTCTCCAGAGACGGAGACTCCCCCACCTCTCTGGGCAGCCTGTGCCAGGGCTCTGCCACCCTCACAGCAAA
>VXBH01001376.1:0-36529 GCA_013400035.1 Rynchops niger | reverse complement strand
TTCCTCTCTGCCCAACTCTCCAGCCTGTCCAGGTCTCTCTGGATGGCGGCACGGCCTTCCGGTGTGTCAGCCACCCCCCCAGCTTTGTGTCCTCGGTGAACTTGCTGAGGGTGCACTCTGTCCCCTCATCCAGGTCACTGATGAGTGTATTGAAGGGGACTGGAGATGTTTCTTTTAAGTCTTTAAAGGATGGCGATGGTTTTGCCCCAGAGCTGTTACGCTGCAGTTAACTTTACTCTTTCCTTTTTTTTTTTTTAATAAATGAAAGATACAGCCCCTACCATACCCCTGCCTAACCGGTATGCGTTCCCGTTTTGAAGCAATAACTGTAACTTCAGGCAGTTCAGCAAAGGTGACATGAAAAAGAGAAATAATGTTGCTGACACTTCAAATTGTAAAAGAAAAGATTAAATTTGCTTTTCAGGAAACTGACACTGAGCTACACTGAAATCGTGACCAGCCAAAATATCACTGGCACATCAGTCCACGCTCATCATGCATATAGAGATATAAAAAGAAGAGCTGATTTTTTTTGGACGTGGCACTCATTCCTATTTTAAAATTGTGCTTATTTAATCATTAGAGAATAGTTTGCAGCGTTATGGAGATGCTGTTAGATGTCTCCATCTGTTCTATACTATAGTTTGGCATGGGGAATTCCCATATGCAGTTATCTGGAGGTTTCCCATCCACTTACCGTATCTGAAACTAGAGAACTTGAAATTGGTTCGCCAGATGACATACATCTCTGGTCTCAGTTCCTATCAGCTTGTGATTTCGGTAAGGCTTTTCTGAGTCTATGTCTTGAGATTTAAGGTGAAGAACGTACGTAGAAAATCCTGTTGATAACAGGGATTTCTTTGTCTCTTACATAAAGTTTAAATGCTTGTCTCAAAACAAGGCAAAGCCCCCCCCCCACCCCGCCTTTGTGCTGTCACCCCTCTACAGCGCTCGTTAGCTGTTAGGAGCCCGGACTGCACACATCTACACCCACGTTTAGCTTTATGCATTGCCGTGGTTTGATGCCGTTGGGAATGTTCCGCGCATGCCCAGGGTGCGGAGGTCGTTACGAGCAGTTGCGTGGGGACCTGTCCGTCCGTGTGCTGTGCTGTGCCCTGCTCCTTGCTGCGGGGGTGATTAACGCCGCGATTTCTTTTTCGTGATTTTTTTCCGTGCATAACAGATGTGTCCATTTCTGTATTCTCGCTGCTGTGTCTTTATTTGTTTACTTGTGCTGCTAATTGTTGTTGCTTTGCTTTGCCAGCCCTTTACTAACGAAGCAGTGTTTCTCCCTCTCCTGTCTCTTCCAGGACTGTCGTGTAAATAACCACTTCTTCAAGGTAGTTTTCTCCTTGGTGTTCTCCTTTCTCTTCACACAACCTTCTCTACCAGTGTTTGAAGTTTAAACTCAATTTCATTCTCACTGTGTTTTAAGGATGCACTTGTTTTCTCCCCAGTTTAAGCTTTTCTAATTGATAAAAAAAAATTGAAGTATGAATCTTCCGTAATTTGTCACAAAGTACCCCCCAGATTAGAAGTTGGCTTACAAAAAGGGGCCATCAAACCTCAGCAGACGCAGCGTGCCTTTCCTTTCGAAGGAATTAGTCAGATGAATGCCGCCTTCTCATGCAAAATGGAAAATGGTGCATCTTTAATTTGAAAGACACTCGTGGAACTTCAGATAACTTCCAGAGATCAAGTAATGCTCATGTTCACCGTATATTTGAATAGGTACATTTCCATAACCTAGCATGCATGTGTTATGATATAATACACCACGTGTGTTAGCTGGAGTATACTATATCATAAGAGACGTTACCTGTATGCACAGGTGCTGCGGCACCAGAAATACCAATTCACCTGTTTATTTCCCATTTTGCTTCTTTCACTGATCACCTCATCACCGAGGCCTGGCCATGGAAGGTACATATCGGCATTGAGAACTTAGGTGTGTGGACGTTTTATTTGCATGGATCTCTCACAAATTATCTTGCTTTATTAGGGCAAAGGTTACTGACACCACTCACACTTTCCGTTTCATACATTGGTGAGGTTACAATTTCAATTAAAATGTGAAGCTCCTGTGCTGTAAACTCTTTTAAGAATCTAAGGTTATTGAAGCCATTATTGTCTTCTGTATTTTTACCATTCAAGTTGACCTAGAGCGGTTTATATGTTAAAGGTTAAAATGCTTGGGTTTAGAATCAAATTTTATCTTTGAAGAGTTGTTTATACTTTTAATGAGTGATTTTAATACTGAACCAGAGAAGCAAAGAACGAGACCATTTGTCATTGCCAGATATTTCCTAATGCAGTAATCATTTGTCGTGTACTCGGTAACTAATTTTTTCTTAACCTTGATTCTTTGTCTGGTATCTCAATCTCAGAAAAGCCTGTAGAGAAGAGAACTGCCCTTTCTCAATCCTTTATACCTCTTCTAATTTGAAAATAAAATTACATGGTGGTTTCATTGATGAAACTTGTTTGATGCAGAGAAGTTGCAAGTTTCTCTCTTTAAATGTATTTTAAAGCAGAGCAAAAGCTACCCTGAAAAAAACGCATCTGGGATAAATCCGAAGTTACGTCTAACGCCGTGGCGTCACTTCCTGGTCAAAGGCAGACCTTGAAGCGCACTGCTACGTGCTGACAAAAGGCCTTGCTCCGTCCGTGTTTCCATCACCGGAGTGTGCCTAAAAAAAGAGCTGAACGCTCTCCTCCAGCTGCTGCTTCGTAGGCAAAATTCATGCTTGGTCCTTGTGAATTATAAACATGGATTCCAACACACAAAGTTGTCACTCTGTTCCCATGTGAAGAGAAGACTTGAGAATTCCTTTTTTTTTTTTTTTTGTGGAACAAATGCTTCCTTGTTTATTGTCTGTCTTTTCTCTCTAAATTATTACAACCCCCTTCTGCTTGCTGCTGGCAGCAGCTTAGCGTCACTAACCTAAGCTCCGAAGCGTCACCGCCTGCTGCATTCTGCGCGCTGATCGCCACTGACGCGAGCGTGGCCCTGGAAAGCATTTTGCAAGTAATGAGTTTATGTGGGACCGCTGGGAGGCCGCGTTCCCGAGTTTCCAGCACTGGAGTTGAAGGGAAGCAGCAGGAGCAGGTGACGGAGGAAGGCTGTGTTCCTGAGGACAGTGTAACGCTTCCGAGCTGGAGATCAGTAAAGCGTACAAAAATGATTTTATAATATCAGAGCAAATTTTGAGAATGCTGTGAGCAAGGTCAAACAGCGTAAACCCTTGTTTATGAATTACCAGATACTGGGACGGATCACGCATTTATGCAGCTTTGGTTCCGCCAGCAAAGTGTATGTTCAAATCGATGATTTTCACACCATCGTGCAGAAAACACCTTCATCTTTGTGTGTGTGTGTGTGTTGGTGTGCGGTAGATAATTCCAGAGCATGTTGAGACTTGGATACAGAATCCCACGGTTTTAAAAGGAGTCCTGGTCTGCCGCGTTCCGTGGCTGTGGTGTTTGATGGCCGGGATTTGCGCTAAGATCAGGTAGAACAAAAGTCCTTAAGCATTATTTTAGAACAGAATTTTATTATTTTTTTGACCGTGTTGAAGTAGGTTTTATGCTTAAAAGCAAATTCTACACTCTAGGGTTTTTTTATTCTTGAAAATTAGCACTAATTTGCATAATTAAAAAATGGAGCATATATAAAAGCAGTTCTTTTTTTGACACTTAGGGATTTGCTGTTCTAGCGTCGTATTTGTTGGTTGGGTTTTTTATTACCACTACCACGGGATTATTTCTGCAAGAATTCTTGAATATTATTCCTAGGCAGGCTCTTTAATTACATTTCATCTAGTTAGGCACTGCTCTGTTGCAGGGGATGGCGTGTTTGGCAATAAAGGCAGAAAACAAAGTAGACTCAGGTGGCCACAGGATTATTAAAGAGATTAAACATGTTGACAGTGCCAAACGGGTAACGGGAAACTCTTCCCTCCCTCGATTTCACTGCTCGCAGCCAGAGAGCCCTTGTCCAGGGCAATATCCTGTTCCTAGGATAAATATACCCCTTTTCAAATTATGGTCTTTCATAGGTACTTGACTTCATTGTCTACGTTTTTTAAGGGATATGGTTACCTTAATCTTGTGCCTGGAAAATGTGGGGATTTTTTAGAAATCGTGTGTTCAAGTACTTCATACAGTTTTCACTTCTNAAAAAAAAAAAAAAATTGAATAGGGAATGTGATTATAAACCCACTCACCCACCCCCCAAAAATAAGCAGCTCTGTTGAGATGCCGTATGCTGTATTAATCTGTTGTGCTGTCCTTTAGCATTCTCTTATTGCCTTTATCCCAAGGAAACGTCAGTTTAACGTAATGTTGAGTTTGAGAAAGTAATTTCTCCTCGGAGTTGGAAACCACAAGGGGTCAGTAAAGAACAGAGAATAGCTCCCAAAGAGACAAGCTGGCTGTAGCAAAAGTCCTGAAAGAAATGAAATAATGCAAATTGTTTGTATGTGTATATTTAGAAAGATACAAACCTGTTGAATTAAACTGCTGCGTTGATAAAATTCAGCATAACGTTTTTGATACAGCCCTTTATTCGAGATTTGTAACTGGCACTGATGATAATTTTTCCCCTAATCAAAATATTTAGTAATTTGCAGCTGTAAACGCGATTACTGCCTCTGCTCCCCTTTATATTGCCCGCTCCGTCTCTGCCTTCGGGTGCCTCATGCCTTCTGTAATTACCTGCCTCCATCCTCGGCTGCTTTATATGCTGGGTGGGAGGAATGGACCTCCATGGAAATCTCTGAGTCAGCAGCTTGAATTATCTCATGAATTTTGTGGACCTGCAAGGCATGGGTTCCGAACGCCCAGCTCGTGCTAGGATTAGACAAAATAACTCAGTTTCACTAATAATCCAGAATTCTTTCTGGGACACGCTGCTTTCTCTTCTGTTACTCATCACCCAAACGAATTCAGGGACGCTCCGATACCATCGTTGCTGTGTGACGAGCACCGCAGTGCCGGGGGGGTGGCCTTCAGCACTGGGTTTCCTCTGTTCTGGGACACGCTTTCTGCAAAAACGCGTTGTTAATCCTTTGTGCATATGGCACAAATATTTTTTTCCGGCAAATCCTTTAAATAAATTTACTATTGCCAACCAAAAGAATACATGTGACACAAGTTTAGGGGGAGGAGAAGAGGAAATGAGGGGAAAAGTAAACTAAAGGCATAAAGCGGTCCATACGTAACTCCCAGGTAGAGTTCTATCACCCTCCCCATTTCTATTTTTATGAAACATCCTGGTTGCCTTCGTGCCTTTTTAATAGCCATGAGATAAATAAGAATTTTTTTCTAGCTATTTTTTCAATAACTATTTTAGCTATTGAAGTAAGAATGCATTTTAATCCATTTTTATGTAGTGCATTTTTTACTTATTACGTCATAGTTCACCACGGTGACATTGCCATCATGAAAAATAAATAGAAGAGTGTGGCTTCCTGCTTATTTGCCTATTTTCAGTGTTCTCCTTGCTGCAAAGAAGTCTTGCGAGAATGCAATTTCACCAAGGAATAGTTGGCTGAAAAACGATCCGTGTAAACCTCGTGAATCCTTGCCAGTGTCGGTGGAACCGTGCATCTCGCTGGGACGGGTGGGTCGTGCTGTGTTGCGGTGTCCCGTGTTGGCATCTTCAGTCTGCTGCAGTCGAGTCCGAGCGTGCTCCTTTCTAGATGGATAAATATGCGCATATACGTTCATTAGTGCAATACATTTCTGTCATTTCGTTCATTAGTTATTTGCTCTTGAAAGGAACAATAAGAACGGGTGAGGGTGCACAGTAAGGTGGGGAAACGCCATGTGTCGCCTCCTTCTTCATAAGCATTTGATAAGCCAAGGGAAGAAGCACAAGAGCCAGAGACCGTGTCCTTTGTTCTGTTTCACTGGGAATTTGATGCAAAAGTGTCTCCACACATTGCTCAGCACATGTTTTGTAGGGAAACAGGTAAAATGGCCAAGGAAGTTCCTTCCCTCCGTTGACTTGCAACAAGGACATGCGCTCAGGCTGGGCCAAGATGTCACGCTCCGGCCGTCCCCTCTCCGGCTGGAGCTGCTGGGTGCTAAATCATCCCGAGCTTAGGCTCCAACTTTCTCTGTTCTGTGTTGTTTCCATGACTACAAAACTCTCCGCTAATGAATTATAAGCTTGCGTTAGGTTATGGTATTAAGCTTACAACTCAGTCTGGTGAAGTATTGGGTCTTGCTGGGGCTTAGAAATGGACTCTTCTCATTACAAATTCTCAGCATCCTGATAATTAAGTTGTATAAACTAGGAAATTGATAGTCCTTTGTAGCATCTATAATTACATGGAATCGGAAATGCAATAATGTAAGAAACAAGCTGCCACAATGATGGAGAACATTTTGGTGAATGGGAGGTTTTTTCCTTCCAGATTTTGACTTGAAATTTATTGGATTTATTTACGTTATTAAAGGCTTGCTAATGGCTTAACCTCTTGATCAAAACCCCCACTGAGCTTTCATGACTGGAAACCTGAATAGGGCGTTTTGTCCTTCCTTGAGACCCGGCTAAAGTATTTCAGTTCCCTCTTTTTACGCCCTGAGTATGAGTTGTGCCAGCTCTGCCAGTGACATCTTCTGTGGTTGGTCTGGGATCTGAGCTGCGCTGACGCGTCTTCTGTAGGGTCCAGGGAGCGACAGGCAGAACTGAGCATTAATTACGTGTTTGCAGCCACAGCCTCCCGGGCTCTAATAGTGAAACTGGAACGTCGTTCTCAAGACTGTTCCTTTCCTCGCTTCTCACCACCCATTTTGCCATTTCTTTAAGTGATGTGCAGAGTGTTACCTGCAGCTCTGCCACGGGTTAATTCAAGAATTAGGAACAAAAACATTGGGAACAAGGCCGGCTTGAGTGCGATGGGTTGTTCCATCACCTGGTGACATTTGAAGAGCGTCTTGGGATCCGGCAGAGAACTGATGAGAACCTGTGGCGGGGGCTTTGTTAGAGTTTTTCAGAGGGATTGAATCCTGGCGAGAGGACATTCCTGCTCCACGGATCTCAAGGAAGTCTTGGGATCTGAGATGAAGCCTGCTCAATCAGCCCTTAGACTGCTGACCCTCATGCTATCAAAATTGTGATTTTTTGCAACGGAGACTGAAGCCAGTGCTGCTCTCTGCTTTCACGTCGTTCATTTGCGATTTACAGCAGAATGGGACTGATGGGCAACGCGGTCGGTGCTGGCTGGAGGGAGGGTGCTGGTGTGTAACCCGAAGCAGAGCTGCGAGTCTCGAGGGGACTCGGCTGCAGGGCACAAAGCTCTCGATTCCTTTTCCCGGTAGGTGTCAGTGGAGCCAATAAGTAACGGAGGAAACACGGCGAGAAGCGTGCTGTTCCCAGACAGAAGCTGCCTGTGCCGTATGTGTATATACCTCCGCACATGCGTTGGGAATTCAGCATCGTCCTTAAATGGTTTTTTCATTTTTCACTTTCTCGTCTTGAAAATTTTGTTACCGCTAGATCTCCCCGCTGGGTGTCTGTGAACTTGCCAAGAGCGAGTTGCCTTGACAACTGAGAAATACATCCTCTAGCGAGCTGCGCGTCGCGCGGCCTTTTGTTGGCTTGAATGTGTTTTCATGAGGAATACGTGGGTTTCTCCCTTCTGAAGCTGCGCTGGGAGGGTGGCGGGGTGTGCCTGCAGGGTGGGGCAGTTTTGGAACCCCGTGTTCCTTTTCCCGGTGGGAACAAAGCCAGTCTTACTGAGCTGAATGTTGCAAACAGCAGCAGAAGGGAATTAATGAAGGTGAGCGACACAAGCACTAACATAACATAGCGCATTGCCCTAAAGAGATTGAGGGTAGGAATGTGAATTGTGTAGATTTTTTTTTTTAATTCTTCACGAATTTTATTTATTTATTGGCTAATGGGAAAAATGGCTGATTCGGTCTTTTTGCTCTGTAATTCTTAAGTTTGTGAACTATTGATAATAACTAGAGGGCAGAAGAGCCAGCATTCAGATTTATTGTTTTGTCCTGTTAGATTGTCTTCACGGTAAAAAATCAGATAGAAAGTTTTGAAAAGACTCAATGAGAACATTCACTGCAGTTGAAAATTTGGTGCAATAATGGATTACTATTCCCTGAATCACTTCTTCTGCTTCTTCACTTCACACTCCTCATTAGGATGTAATTAAAAGACCAATTGTTACACTTAGACGAAAAATAAATTGTACACACTTTTACTTCAAAACCCGAGATATGTTTTTCCAGAAAGCACATACCAAATTCCAAGAGCCTCTCCAGTGTAACGCACTGTAACTTCAGTAACGCTCCGTGAAGAAGCGTAGTTGGGCTGAAGATATCAAGTGTGTCTCACCTGTGGTTTCAGGGTAAAAGAACTGGCCGAGATAAGGTGCGTCCAAACCAGAGGAAGTAAGATGATGTGCATGTCTTGTTTTCTTTTAAGATTAACTTTTCTGCTACCAGTGCAGACTAATTTATCTTTAACATACTGTTTTCCTGGTTTGTTTGCTGCAAGCTGGCTTCGTTGTAACAATATTGCGTTTTTATCAGAGATATTAAGCCAAGCAGTCTGAATCCAGGGCCTGGAATGCCATCTTTGACTTCAGAAAGTTTTAATATCCGTAAAAAATAAAGGTGGATTGAAGTAGGATTCTGCTATTTTCAACTGTAGTCATGGTACGAAGAGGCAAAATTACATTGCTCTTTTCCAGTAAACTTTTATGAATCATTTGAATTTATCTCCCTTCTATAGTTGCAAAACTGTTTTTGCTCCGGGGATCGGGAAGAGCGTGTTGGTTGCATGGCGTTTTCTCGCTGCAGTACTCAAGGCGTATCAGGTATAAAAATCACAGCAGAGCTCAGTGAGACCACGTTAAAACGTTTCCCATTCTTGACCTTATGAGAACACACCAAGGTACGCGGGCTGTGGACACACAGCAGTTTGGGTGCCCATTTCTGTGCTCGGCCTCGACAGCTGCTGAAAGAAGATTTAGAAGCATTACCAGTCACTGGACCGTACATTAGACTAATATGAATAAAAGTAGTTCTTAGTTGTAAAAGAGTTTGTGGACCATTTTAAGCAAGCTAAGGCATTCCTGCTGTTGTGAAAAAGCAACCTTAAGGTATAGAATCAATAAAATGCTTTGAATGGTGATATTTGTAGTGCTGTAGGGATGAGTAGGTCCCAAAATACTAATTCTGGTTAGCTCTTCCTCCTTTTGGATCCATCTCTCTGTCTGGTCCAGGTGTTTTCCATATTGTTCCTTCTTCCTAGCCATATCCAATGGTAAGAAAACCTGCTTCTCTTCAAGAAACTGAGTTTGTTTAGGTAAACACCTGGGAAAATACATTTCTTGGACTGTTTGTAAGGCCAGAGCCTGAAGAGAAAATGCTGTATCTGTGCGGGATCCAGGAAGAGCTGGACACTGTTGAACAGTGTCAGGTTTAGGGAACCAGGCGCCTGTCTGTGGTACCACATCTGGGTGCCTTGGCCTGTGTGTGTCTGGCGCGTGTGTGCCCGATGCCCTGCTCTCCGGTTTTGCCTGTGCAAAGCTCTGCATCAGGCATTGCTCTCCTCACACCCAGTTTGGCTGTCCAGGAGAGCCCTGGGCCTCTGTCTTCCTCGGTGGATAGTCCTGTTGTTGAAACAGCATTCCCAGGAGCTCTGGAAACCACTTCTATCCCATATCTGTCCTATTTTTAGTGCTTAAGTTTAGTGCTTAAGAGCGTGAAAGTGATGGGGATGCTTTTACATTTCATTTATGCAGATTAAAATGCATCAGTAATGTAACATTTTATCTAGTGTATTTATTTTTATTGTGCTCCTCTTCTTCACTGTATTTTAACAGTAGTTTCGGTTTGTAGTTCCCTATCTGAAGTATCTGAAATATATAAATTGGTCTTTATGCAAAAAAACAGCGTCCCATATGTTGAGGTATTCAAAAAGCCGTGGAAAAGTATTTTTCTAGCAAAATATCTGTTCAGCAAGTTATTTCCCATGTGGGTCACAGCAAGAAATTAAAATTGCCGTGTGTGAAGAAAGTTTGCGAGTCCTCACGTTGCATAGAACGTCATTAAACAATTCCAACGGGCACAGCCAACTAAATATTCAACCGGGGGTGAGATGAAGGCCCCTCGGGTGGAGCTGGAGACCCTGCAGAAATGGCCACAGCGTAGGAGTGGGTGAGGTCTCCGCACGCACACTGAGCCCAGCACGTTTCGGATGTGTTTCCTCCAAATCTTTAGTACATCTTGTAAGGAAATGGTTGTTTCCCTGTATCCTCTCCCATTGCTTGCAGTAAGGCACAACATTTGCTCTCTTTGTAGACTTCCTGTGTTTAATCTAAAGCCATTTTGATACTTGAAGACATTTTCCTAATCCTTTGGTCATAACCAGAAATCACTAGTTGAGTTTCTGAAATACTTTTGTCTTGCTCCATATTCTGGGTTAAGTTCTGTAATAAAAGGGCAAGGTTAAAGGTTTTCCTTAAAGCCACCAACATTAATTGCTAGTGACGAGTTGTGACGTTTCTGCTGAGTGTAGAAACTTCCATGACGCTTGTAAGAGATGTCTTGCTTTAGGTTTATACTTCAGGATTAATTGAATGACACGGAACATACACAGCAGCTAATTCTCAGACAGCTAATAAGTACTAGATCTTTCAGGGTCCATTTCTTACTGTCCCATCAAAAACTTGGTGGCAGAGGTAGTAATGGTTTGATGATGTTTATCTCATTTTATTTCCATGCCCATAGCCTAATTTTGTTTCAGTAGCTCTGGAAATTTTTTAAAATAGTACTAAGAAGACAAAATGATACATGCCTGAGGGTAAGTCATAATTGAAACATGTTGCAGTAGTATTTTGGGAAGCTCTTAATGGTTCATCTGTGAAATGTTTTGTTCTGGATTATTATTGTTTCCTTTTTTTTTCCCTCCCAGTACATGTTTGCCAGCCTTGAAACTCCCACTATATTTTCACTAGGACCTTAAGCCAAAAAGCAGTAAAAGGAATTCACATGGTAAATGTGAAAACCTTTTTTTTGGCATGCTCGTGAAGAAACGGTCCATGGCCTCTCTGAAGGGAAATATGGGCCTTTGAGAAGGTTGTGATAATTCGATCGGGTCATGAGGCCGTTCCACTGGGTTCCGTGTGCCTTCACTGAGTCAGCCTGGTCCTTCTCCAGCAGTTCGTGGGTGCCGTCTTCCTATGTTTTCTGACATACGCTTTGCAAGAGGCTTCTCTCCGGACACGTACTGGTGTCTGGGCTGATGCACCCAGATGCTCAGCGCCAGGGATGCGATAACCAAGAGTGTCGGCTCCCGTCGGCGCAGGTCACTTGCAGCGTACGGTCCCATCCGCTCCTGCCGGCGTTAGCCATCGACCTGGAGCAGGTGGCACAGGAGCCCACTTGACCGATCAGGAGGCGCCCGGTGTTCTCCTTAAAAATCTACCATATGAAAAAAAAAAAAAAAATCAAATTGAGGGCGGCATCTAATTAAAAAAAGATTAAACAATGGAAGTAGAGGAGCGTGTCTCTGTAGCTCATTGAATCTAAGCATTTTCTTGCAAGGGTGCAGAGAGGCCTTGGCTTGGTTCTCTAGCATTATTTTAAGATGCCACCTTCAGATCCTGACAGCTTCATCTCGCCTGTGTTCGATCTGAGCGAGCGCGGTGCTTTCAGCCCGGGGAGCCGGCAGAGGGCACAGGAACCTGCCGATGAATCTGCTGCTCCTTTTCTTTCGGAAAAAGTGCTGTTCACCCCGAGCCTGGGATTGCAGCGCCGCAGAAAGCACTCCCTGCCAGAAACAAACCGCCTTGGAATAAAAATTCGTTAGCGGTTCTGAATGATGTGTTTTTCAAACAGGCTGCTGACATCCCACCCAGTGGGTTTAAAATATACAAAATAAAGCTAGTGTTTTCTATTCAGTGCCTGATTTGGATCTCCGTTACTTGGTGAAAAGGCGGATATTGAAATTGCTTCTTGTATCTTGTACGCAGGATCTTTTATCTGAGATCCCGTACACGGGAGCATCACAAAGACATGGCCAGCAAAGCCGCTCCTTTAAACCATGTCTTCATCTTGTACAAATAAAGGATATTAGGATTTTTCTTTTTTTTACTTGTTTTGCTTCTGGCTCAGTCTTGTATTGTGGCCTAGAAAGGAGCTTTGTCCCGACAAAGAGCTGCATTACAGACGCTGGATTTGTCCCAGCTGCCGGCTCTGCCGAGGGCCGTCCCTCGCAGGCTCGGGGATTTAGGCTGATGCCCAGGACTGGCTCTTCCTCAACGTTTGCACAGCTCATGGTCCTGATCGGCATCTCCAAGTGCTGCTTTCATGCAGCAAGTAACAACAGTGGTGGAAAAAATGACACGTTTTAAGCTGTATTACAATAAAGAAAAAAAAGAGAGGTCAAAACTGCTAGAATTCGTATCCCGGTGGCAGGGTATCAGACTTCCTGCACTTACAGAGTGGCAGGAAAAGTCACCATGAATATGCTTTTCAAGTGACGTGTGGTTATTTGATCAGAGGTTCACTTGCCATTACTGCCTGCCGTAGGGGGCTGGAGTCTGTGAATCGAGTCGTCCCCTTCAGACTTGTCTGCGGAAGGGAAAGTTTCTATTTTCCAGTTTCCAGTGAGGCTGCCAAAGGTATATGACAAGCCAGGCTTTTAGGGTGATTTATTATGTGAGTTTGAATAAACTTTGATTTCCATAGTTTTTTTTCTGTAAAACAGTGATAATATGCAAATACTGTCCTTTTGCAGTGCAGTGAGAAACGCAGTTATCCTTAAATGTCAAGCATAAGTCAATGGTGCAAAGTAAATTAGCCACATCAGAGGTTATTTACCAAACCAACACACTAGATAGACGGGGGAAAGCACTTACATCCCAAAGGATCATTAAACTTTCTTGCCTTTGCTTCTGCTGGTATATGGGAATATTTTGAGAAAAAGAGGGATTTTATGTTGTAGCCTGCATTATCTTTTGGTGAGTCTTACCTTTTTTCTCTTCTATTAACTTTGAGATTTGAAGTGCAGCTTACTTGAGCACTTACATGGTGTCTCATATGAAATACTGAGACTGTTGCAACCTTCTGCAAACCAGACTGTCTTGCCAGGGCGGAACCTTTGTATGTAATATTTCCCTTCCTCCCTTTTCCAGATCAACGCTTGATTGAAAATCAAAGTTGATTGTATTGCTAGTTTGAAAGTGGCCATGTTCATCTGCATTAATTCTCATGTGTTGTGTTTTGTGTTTAATGTAGGTTATTTTTCTTAATGCATGTCAAAGAATTCCTAACTCTTGCCATGCAGTGACTTTAAGAACTACATTTTAAAAGAGAATGTACTGAAGAGACTGTTTGTATCCTAAAATACCCTGTGTAGATTATAGCATGGTATTTACGAAAAGCGTTTTTTGTATTTCAAAACAAAAAACACCAAATAAGCCTGCTTTTGGCATGAAATTAAGTGACTTTTTTCCTTTGGCTTCGGTTTTTGCTTTGGTTTTGCTCTTCTAACCAGATAAGTATATCTGCTTTTATCTGGTTGTACACGAACACAGTTTTCTACTTTAATTGACTCAATAATGTCAAAAGTATTGTTGGAATGAGTCTTCGAAGTTGTGTCTGTGCAAATTTTGTTATGCAGCCTTTCTCCTGGGAATGTCGCCTCAAATATGGTCATCTCCAATTCTAACCTGCACCCGGCGATCCGTTCTGCCAAGAAAACGGGCTACTCTTCTTACTCTCCTGTTTTTGTGTGTGTATGTGTGTGTGTGTTCTTCAGAAAGCCAAACTGGGGCCAGCTGGTAACAAAGTCATTACTCCAACAGAAGACAAGAACTCAAGTGTGCCGTCCAACAACCTGGACAGGGTGAAGCTGACAGATTTCAACTTTCTCATGGTTCTTGGAAAGGGGAGCTTCGGGAAGGTAGGAATTCTTGATAACTGTTCCACTTGCGTTCTTTTTTCCTTTTTTTTTTTTTTTTCTGGTGGAAGAATGAGTGAATAATTCTCTAAGAAGCAAAATCCAGAGTCAAAAGGGTGTGCGTTTTTGAGGGAGGATTTCCTAATGCAGTAGGGTGATTCCCTGAGGACTGACAGGCTTCAGTCATGACTGGCAGTTTTCTTGAAAAAATAAAAATAATTTTTAAAAACGCAGACTTTTGGGCAGGATGTGAGAAACAGTTGCTGACTTTTAGATCCTCATTTCTTGGCGGTTTCAAGGAAATTAAGTCTACTTTTCTGGCTTTACTACCTAGGTCACTCTGACAGTTCTGGAAGTCACCAACATTGGTAAGGCTGAATATTGGGGAAAAAACAGGAATAGTGTATATATATTTGAAAATCTGTTAGTCAAAAGAAAGGGCTGCTATTTTTCTGTCTGTTTGAGCAACCACTTATATGATAAAGTGCCCTTTACTGAAGAAGTCCCCTGGGACTTAACATTTTATCAGCCCTCTGGCAACGTGCCTGCGATTAACCAGAGGGTTTTGGCACAGGCTTTGTCTGAAATGACTGGTGCAGCGCATTGCAGTGGGTGAGTAATGAGGATGTTTTTGAAGTTTTGATCAGGTTAGTCTGTACCAATAAAAGGAAAAGCTAGATTGCCATCTATACAACTCTTTGGGCGTACTCACCTCCCCTCCTTGTCAGATAGGGAGATTTTCACCCTGTTGTTTCTCTCTGTGCAGGTGATGCTGGCGGACAGGAAGGGGACAGAGGAGCTCTATGCAATCAAAATACTGAAAAAAGATGTGGTGATTCAGGATGATGATGTTGAATGTACAATGGTTGAAAAACGAGTCCTGGCATTGCAAGATAAACCACCGTTCCTGACACAGCTTCACTCTTGTTTCCAGACAGTTGTACGTGAGCTTTTGTCTTTCTTGCCACCCTGATGTTTTCCACACTATATGATCATGGATTTTACCAGCTCAATAACATTTATTAATGTCCGAACTATTTATCATAGCTTCTGCACATAGAAAATAGTGAAGAAAGAGTTACCCCATGTAATTACCCTTTGTATTTTAAATGTAAAACCTAGGTTTAAAGATTTTTCTTCATACAGTAATTCAAGCAGACCAGTGTGACAATTCATAAATTTAATCATGTGTGCTTTGCTAAGTCAGAGCCCTAAGCCTAGATTCCCAAAGGTTCCTACATACTTTTAAGGATCTGAGGATAGTACACAAAAAGTCTTCATGGCTGCTAGTATGTCATGAGGTGATTAGTCGTGAATCAGTGTTTGATGGATTTAATTTAGTTTTCCAGCACCCCTGGCACAGGGGAAGGCATTGGGTTTTTTCCTTCCATCCCGATATGAAGTGGGTGTTCCCCAATCACTTTGCAAAACATCTCCCAGAGACGGACTGCAGGATGGATCTGACAATCCAGCGGCGCCAGACCGGTCTGTTGGGTGACATGGAAATCCACGTGGTGGACAGTTGGCACTTAGGCTGCCTTGGGTTTTCGGGGTGGGCACGGATACACCTTGACACTAGCGAGCCAGCTCCGAATAGTGCAAGCTGGGTGGAGGTCTTGATTCGCAAGAAATCAAGGCTCCTCTTGCCTCACCTTGTAGCTATCTTACGACAGTGGCCTTGAACTAGTGCCACAGGGCTGGGATGTCGCTCCGTGACGTGATTAAAGGACATACGTGATTGTTTTTCCACTTGACACTATCTTTTACCTCTTACATTGTTCATGGTTTTTAATCTAACAACAAACGGACACACAACAGGGAGTTAGTTTGAAGTAATAACACTGCACTACTCCACAAGCAAGCCACGTCACCCCGTCACCGTTCCATAGCATACTTGTCGGTGTTGTTAGAGGCATTTTCAAACTCCGTTTAATGTCTACAAATCTGAGCAGAAAATGGCCTGAATGCAGTAGATTTGCAGACATAATTAATCACACTAAAACATGAATCTAGGAACTATTGCACTTGGTAATTCTTGCTTCCTAAAATATTTTTCCTGCCTCTACTTATCATATTGTCGTAATAAGATAAGAGAGGTTCTAGTGAGAAATAGGCTGCTATCTCCCTCTAGTTCTTTATATAACTTGATTAGTAAGCAGAAAGCCTAGTGTCATCACGAAATGAAAAACTACTTCGTTTAATCTTATCTGTCTTTTGAGCAAATACATTTTAAATGTAAAATCTCAAAAGTACAAATGTTTAGTGTTTTCTGCCTAAGGGGAATGGAGGAAAAAAGTTGGGGTTTTAGTCTTTACAGTATAATTATTTTTTTATTTTATCATTTACCAGAGCAATGGAGCTACATAAAGGCCTACATAAATCACTAACACCTTTGCCTAATTTACTTGATGTTTTCCTAAGAGTTAAGTGGTTTGCACTTGGTGCTGTGAAATATTCTTGAGGATTAATGTTAGCTCCAAAACTGAAAAATCGTGTATTAAGGGGAAGAAAAGGCATAAACTGTGTGACCATAGGAAAAATTGATTATTTTTGCTGGTGCTTTCAGCTGCAGGCTTCTGTTGCCATGGATTTTACAATAAAAGAATTTGTACAAAAATCCAAATTTCATAAATCTGATCTGGCCAATTAAACATTTCGCCCGTGGCTTCTCTGTTGTACTCAGCTTAGGAAATCACAGCTTTTCAAAGAATGTTGATGTTCTGAAATCTTGGTTACTGGACAACTGGAGGCTATTCAATCAGTGCTGAAGGCAAGAGATTGAACTAGAGCATCTTAGTAATGAGTCTCTTTCCCATCAGAATATTGGATCAGAACTTTTCTAGAAATACTTAGGGATAATGATTCTTTCCAAAATAACTAAAGGAAAAATGTAGGAAGACAAAAATATGTCTCCCATAATTGGGAGGAAAACTATTAATGCATCTTATATGCTGCCTGGGTCATGTTACAACTGCAGATGGTAAGTTTGCCATAGTGTCCTCCACCAGAATCTTCAATGTTAAGTGGTCAAAATCATCCACCATAAATAAAAGAGGTTTGTAGAACGTAAAGAGTGTATTCTTACTGAAGTCACGTGGAAGAGCTCAGTTTTAGTCCTCTGAAAACTGGGGGGCAGGCCTCATGTTTTAAGTCATACTGTCTGAAGATCGCTGGGTGGGAAAATACTGCTTAAGTGCACTCAAGTATGTTACGGTCACGTTTGATTTGAGCTACTTGGATACGCCCTTTAAAAGTCCTCGCTGTGCAAGAAAAAACCGCCTCCCAAGTACCTTATTGCCGTCTTCCTCCAGCTGAAGTACTTGCCTATGTGAAATTAATTTAGTGTCACTTTTAAAGGTTCCAGTTACTTTTGTAAACCCTACAACTGCTTTTCTTTGCCTCTTTCTAATAATAAAAAAATTGTATTTTTAATACCTCCCATCTTCCAAAGGAAGACTTATTAGGAAGGATTAGAAATGGCCTCAAAGCAAGAATTTTCAACTGTCTTTAAGGGGGTTTTTGCAGTTATTTTTAGACAGACAGATTTTTCAGATGGAACTATATGTGAATAATTATGGGAACCGTTGTAGACACATAAAAATGCGTCAATAATCGTTGGCAAATCTAGCCAGATCTCATCGGTCATTTACTCTTACAGGTTTTACAAAACATTCCACTTCCATTTCCTCATCTGTCAATTTTGCCAGAATGTACAACCAGTCCTAATAATCCTAAAAGCTTTATAATAGCATATTAGTGACTTTTTTGCTGATCAATGCATATCTAATATTTTCTCTAATGTATTTATGTGCATCTTTAATACTTTATCCTAGGACCGTCTGTATTTTGTAATGGAGTATGTGAATGGTGGTGATCTCATGTATCACATTCAGCAAGTAGGAAAATTTAAGGAGCCGCAAGCAGTGTGAGTGTTCATGTTTATATCTTTGAATCATGTCATCATCTTAATTTTATGCTGTAAGAGGATTAGGTTTCTTATCACACTATCTAGTAGCGTCTTCCCAGGTTCGGTACGAAGGCTGGGCTGGCCTCTTTTAATTGGGCGTTTTAAGGCCCAAAAGGTGAAGTTTATCTTGAAAATATTGTTTGCACGCATGGAGCAAAGGTAGCTGTGCCTTTTTATTCGAAAATACAGGATGAACAAAGGCATGCGATGCCTACTCTAAAAGTGACAAGAATTTAAACAAGGCAACAGGAAATTAAAGATGTTACTTGGTATTCTGGTGGTGTTTTTAAAAGGAAATATAAAAAAAAGTGAGTAGAACATTTCAGTCTGAATTAATGTGATAGTGAAAGGCAATACCAATAGAGCCAGCATTGCAATATAAATAATAGTTTGTGCAAGATAAATTTGATATATAGCTTATAAGAATTTCTGCGATCCTAATTTTTATAGAAGCTTTATTTGTGAGGAGTTAATAAGTGGTTAGAAGTTGTTTGTATACATGAACCCTTTTAGGTAATGTGCATCTGGCGTATCAGGGAGCAACTGATGATGATCTGTAGCGTGTTCAAATGTGAATAGATCCATCAGTACCGTTTTAGTCATGCTTATAACATCTCGTCATCATTTATTAGTGTTTCATAAATCATTTACCAATGAAACTTCAAAATCAAGCGTGACCAACTGGTTCAAGAACTCAGCTGAGATAATTTCTTGTTTCGATTTAAGTAATCGGGGCTTGTTTAAATGGGAGGCCTTCTAAATATAAGCACTTGAGATACAGAACTAAATTTCAACAACTTGCTGAATAAAAACTACATGGTGTCACATCATCCTTGACTCCCAGCTAATGTGACTTGCCAAGACTCGTTGAAAACTCTGGTGCTTTCTGACAGCTTACGCCTGTGGAGCCTCTTCAGGCACACGCGTTCACAAACACCTCTCCTCAAGTGCTTCAGAGCTAAGCTTTCCTCTCCCTTATGCTAGCCTTAAAATTAATCTACCCTTAAATAATCCTCTTGCATATAATTTGCACAGTTCCACAGCAACTGCCTTCAAGCATCCGTCAATATTATCTATCCTTTAACTACATTCAGCAATTCTATTTTATATGGTAATCATTTGAATTAGCTTTATGTAATTAATCCATTAGCAGCCTGTATAAAGGAATACTATTTCTGCCAATTATTTCATGCCATATGAATCGCAACGTAAATTGAGCTGCATCCGGAACTCAGCATTGATATGCGATTAGAGATAATGACCTTTGCAGACAGAGTCAGATCGGTGCGGTAAAATGCTGCACCTTTTTTTTGTGGTCTAGGGAGACATTTTCAAATTCTTTGAAAATTCTGAATTATTTTATCTTGAAGTACTCGAAATATCTGCTAAAGTCAAATTGAAGTAAGGTGTCTTTTATGTCACCTGCCTGTAATACCATTTTTATACTTTAATATATATACACACGTGATATATTATGTACTTTATATGCTATTATAGTATCATTCTTCGCCATGATGCATTTCCAAAATAGTTTCTCAGAAGGAAATCATGAAGCAATGAGAAATCTTTGGGGTTTTTTTCCATACAGGTTCTATGCAGCCGAGATCTCAGTTGGGTTATTCTTTCTCCATAACAGAGGGATTATTTATAGGTGAGTATAGCCTGACATACGTAATTTCTGAACTATTTTTAAAATTCCAAAACGATCAGTTTGTGTAACGTTTCGGTGCACTATTGAAACAAGCACAAAAAGCAATCACCGTAGTGTTCGCTTGGTTGTGTTGGTGCGCTGGAGAGCAAAGCCACTGCTTCGCCTGAGCTTTTCTGACGTCTGTGCTCTGCCTAACTCAACTTGAAAATGTAAAATATTGTCTTTGGCACTCCTGCGTGATGCTTCATTGTTTTACACGTTCAGAAGTGTCAGAGTGAGTGTGCCTATGGTCCTACACATCCATCTCTTCATTAATTGTCCAGGTTCAGGGCATATGGTCATTCTTTGTCTGCAGTGGTGTGCCGGCTCCCTCCGGACTGCAGCGCCTGTGCAGCCCCGTCCCCTCTGCCCCCCCAGATAGCTACCCATTCGCCTCATGTAGAGAGAATTTACCTAGAAGTAGATAAATTGGCCTAGTTCATCCTAAGCATTAACATTAAATTGCTGTGATTCTTCACAGAGATCTGAAATTGGATAATGTGATGTTGGATTCAGAAGGACACATTAAAATTGCTGATTTTGGAATGTGCAAAGAACATATGTTGGATGGAGTAACAACCAGGACCTTCTGTGGCACCCCAGACTACATTGCACCAGAGGTAAATATTTACCATTTCAACAACCTTTTAGTCTCTCAAATACAACTCGTCCCTGTGAACATTTTACACCACCGGGTTTTGACAGCTGTAACTCTGGATACTCTGTGGATGGTACCAGCTGTACTTCTGCAGGTACATTGCATGGCTTTGTGAATTGATACAACATTAGCAATAAAACTTCACTATTTTAAACAATCTGGTTGATTGACAACCTAACTTTTTATGAGATCAGTGCTTCAGATTTTGTCCATCCTTGCAAAAGACTAAAATACGTGGATTGCCACCTTGTGATTTTAAATTGTAGCCAGGAAATGTTATTATATGTATAATAACATTTGTTATTATGAAGAACTTTGTGCTTCAATTTGTGAAGTCCAAGAGAGTTCGTGGGCATTGTTGAGGTCATTGATGAGGTCAGCAAACATTTTATTGGGAGCAAACGCGGCTGCTTTAATGCATTTTTCCATAAGGTCACACAGCTGACAGAATACACGTATTTAAAGGATTGTTTGGCATTTTCAGGAAATCACAAACTGCTCATTGATTTTTGGGAGGGGACTCATGAGGTCTCGAAGCTTTTCACTGACTCCCCTGCAAAACTACTGTAGCCTTTTCCAGGCCATGTCTTTCAAATGGCGCAGAGGTGTCGTGAGTTACCGCTTTGGATCTCAGGAAAGCTCCAGCCGCTGAAAGCCTCAAAAAGGCTCTAAGATCAGGGCTTGAATGGAGTTGGCATAATAAATCCATGATTTGCCTTGAGTTTTCTGTGGCTTGGCGATAGCTGGGCTGCGGGCAAGCCACTGAAAATCACACTCAAAGACTGCAGTGTCTCTAAAATGAAAATTAGTTCACGAGAAACACAGTTCTACTTTAAAGCACGGTGATAAATAGGAGCTGAGAGTTAAGATTTTCGGTCTGGATATGATGTGTATTTCAATAGTTTAGGTATAAAACATTAAAAACAAGCACATGTGGTGATTTGGAAACCATTCAACTATGTGAATATTAAAATCTGGTGTTTGTGCTTACTGAGCTTTCGAGAGTCTTGGTTTGTTTGGCTGCGAATTCGGTGGAAGAGGCTCTGTGCCGGTCCAAGAGACGCGGTGTTGCGCTGAGAGCTGGGCGGGAGGCAGCTCTGGCTGCGGCATTTCTGGCTGTAACTGGGTCTTTGTTGGAATATGGGAGATTTATACACGGACAAGTAAATTAGTGTCTGAGGTGAATTCTGTCGTTTCTGTGAAACTGGAATGAAAAACAGTTTGGTTTTTTATTTTTTTTTCCAGTTGCTAATTCATGCTTTTCACAGTGAAATAGTGTGTATTGTAAAACCTTGTTTTTTCACAAATTGCACTTGCTTGCAGCAGGATATCAGACCAACCAGAGCAGTATTTCATTTTCTCCTGTCAAAACATAAATGAAGCCAATATTACAAATCAAACAGTGCCCTTTCTGTGGCAATAGTCTTGTCCCAGATAATACCAAAGAATGCCTCGTCGGTGCCAAAATGCTCAATATGGGTCAGTGCTGGAATGATTTGTTTTACTTTATTTGGAAATTTCATATAAAGAAATAAACCTTTCACCAAAACGTTTGGTAACTGGGAGGAAATTGCTCTTTCTGTTATCTTACAAACAGACATTTACTTCTTTTTGTAGTTGGCTGTTTTTCTTTCTTTCTGAAAACGTTATTGTGACTGACAAATTGCTAACTAGGTCTGTGGTAAACTTCAAAGTAAGGTTCATGTTTTGCTTGCTGGAACATTTTAGCGTGTTTCTATGGGCTAAAATGTATAAATTTGTCATAGATTATAATGAGGATGCATTTGCATGGTACCATTCCCTGCTGGGTGGGGATAAAGGAGCTAAACCTAAATAAGCTGTTGAAGGTATCCAGTATGAGTAGTCCTGTGAGTGTGTTGGACTCAACCATGGAGAATTAGCTCTTTTAATTGGTATTTGGGAAATAATGTTGTGACTATGGTGGGGTCTGAAGGAGCTCATGCTGCCGCCACATGAACTACCCAGAGACCTAGTTCAGAGATGACACGTCTGGAAGGACCATACAGGGACATCTCAGGTGGCTTCACAAGTACGATCTCGGGATAGAAAAGCAGGGGAATATGGTGCTTCATGCCACAGAGCGGCCTCGCACACTTTGGTGTACTGTAAAATAATGTTTTCCTGTTTCAATGATTGGGAAAGTTAGCGTTTATTATTACATAGGTGTATAACGCACTGGAATTACTATTCATTTTCTTATCCTTTGCAATTTGAGAAACACGCAGAGGTTAAACTGTAGAATCTCTGGTTTGACCAGTTCTGTCCGGCAGAAAGTGGTTATCTAGTAAGGAATATTTGTTGATGCCCTGAACTTAAATATTTATGGTCAGAGCGGTAAAATAGCTGTGAAATCAATTAATACTTTGTATTTCCTTGACCAGTCAAGAGAGACAGAAGGAGATGGATGTCAAGAGGATTAGCAGGACGGGATTCTGCCAGCACAGCACAGCCCGCTGCCTGTGGTGCAGCGCTGAACCCCGCCATCAGCACGCCCGCAGCAGCTGGAGCATTGACTTGGAATTGCAGAACTTAAAGAATTTTAATTAGAAACTCCGTTCCCCTTCTCCTCCATCTAATAGCCTCAAACCTTAAGTTCTAACCTTGCGTTTGGTGGGATTATGGAAGGCTGATAGGTATTACAAAGGTTTGAAAAGTGTACATTTGGCTGTTTCTTGTACTAGTGATATTTATTTCTTTTAATAACTGAATTTTAACTTTTCCAGTAGACATAAGAGATGTTCACAAAAGACTTTCTCTTGCCTCTGGGATATAATCTTTTCATCCCAACTGGCTACCAGCTGCAAGCTGCAATGATCTAAACATTCCTACAAATTGCTGGTATTAATTTCTGTGTCCTGCTCTTAACTGTGCCTTCCTTGGAGGCAAAATGGAAAAAAAAAAAAAAATGAAAAAAGCAATCAACATTCCTCTGCCAATTTGGCTCGATGAGAGAAGCTCCTCCTGAGCTCTTCCCGAGCTCTCAAATCCACGGAACCCGAAAAGGCAGAGCTCTTAAAATATAGCAATAGGTAGGGAAAACAGGACATTCGAAGTGCAAAAGGAGATGAAAAAGGCAATAGTTTAAATTAATGATGGAGGAGGAGGGGAAGGAAAGGGTCCTATCAACTTTCCTGTCTTCCCTGGCCCATAGAAAGCAGAGGTCGGAGCTGGAGGAGGGTACAGGTCTTCGTTTCTAGGCACAGGAACCCCCTCGCTGCTCCAACCGCAGTGAGGTTGGAGGTCGTGTTAATATACCCCTGTTTGTTCTAAAAGATACCAAGATTTGTACATGCCGATAGGATTGTTTTGGCAGCTGCTGCAGGGCAGCCAGTGATGGCTCTGAGTGCAGCAGCTGGTAGGTAATACATGGTGATTTCCGCATGAGGAGGAGGGAACTACTGCAAGTACGACACTCAGAACTTGCTGACTGTGTACCAAGGCATGTTTGACTGTATATTGAAAACTCATCTGCTTCCTCCCACATGCAATTCCCTCCTTGAAGTGAGTGTTTTTTCCTCTCTTTTACATTTTCCAATTAATGCGTTTAATAGCTCCCAGTATTACAAGTATAACCGCCGGTTTCCGTGCGTGGCACGCAGGTTGGTGAATGAACGTGGCATTCCTCTTCTGTGTTTCACTTGTATCCTTCCCAGGATTCAGCTGGTCGTTCAAATTGGGTGTATTTAATTAGGATTAAAGGAAAAAAACTTCCGGTGTACAGCAGCAGATGTCGGCAGTACCACCTTTTCCTGCAGTGCGATAAGTTCAATGAAAAAAGTGTTTTCATTGTATTTGCAGTGGGACTTTTCTGCGGTGGGACCTTTCCAGTCCCAGGGGAACTTCATGTCCCTATTTATTTCTCAAATCCCAGTCTTTCTTCAAGCAACTGGTTCAGGCAAGGGAGGAGTGTGCCAGCTCGGAGCGGGCGCTGGGCTGTCCGTCAGATGCTTCTGCTGATGTTGACACGCGGCATCAAATAGGACAAAAATTCTAGTGACTGACCATATGCTAGGTTAAATGTAGGAGCTTTTTTCATGTCAGTTCTGTCTCTCTTGATGATTCTGCTTGATATTCTCTCACAAAGGCAGATTTAACTGGGACAGATCAGATTTGCTGATGAGAATGCTATCTAGAGAGCAGCCCAGTCTTGACTCACCTCTCGCTGGATAAACAAAGAGCGTCACTGGGTCCGTGCTGTGTTACAGCTTTCATTTTATGACATCGCAGTACCATATTTAAAAGATTCCCTCTCTTCAGCGCTCCCATCAAACTCTTTCACAACAGGAGCAGAAGCAGAGCGTGGCCTCGGGGGCAGACCCCTCTGCCAGGGTGAGAGCCGTGGCGGTGGAGCAGCCGTTGCTCTCTAACTGCTATGGATCCATCTTTTGCTCATTTGCTGATTGAAATGAACCGTTCCTACCAAAACCACTTACCTGAAGTGCACTCATTGTACAAAATGTTCTGCCTTTATAAATTAATGACCTTCTGAGAAATATCCCTTGTTTTTTTGATAAAATACTCTTTTCCATAAGGCAAGGAGAGATTGTCAGAAAAGGGCTGAGAATTAAATGTTTTATCATTTTCTGAGTGTAAAGGCCACCGTTGTTTCTGAATAAAATTTTGGAAGTATTTGGTCTTTCAAGAAGCGACATTGATTCCAGCAGACCTCTGGGAACTTAGTGGTGATAGTAATTAAAAGGAGAGTAACCAAGTATGCCAACCACCGTAATATGAAATGAATGTCCCAAATATATATTTTAAAGTCCATATTACTGGTAAAAGACAACTAATGAAGATTGCCTTTGTGTAGGACCTCCCTGCTGAGAATCTTGTTATTACCTCTGGTCGTGTAATATATTTCAAAGCGGGATTGGTTTTGAAATCCTTTGCTTAGAAACACTGCAGCAGTTTTTAATTCATGTACTGCTGTTATCCCAGCGAAGAATTTATATTCACATAGAGACTCTAATTTCACGTAGTAGCCAGGCAGTCCTGCTTTATTGAACTGGTGACTCAGTATTTTCCTTAGAAACGACAAAACTTGCCAGTCCAACTTCTCTTTCAGACAACTAAAAAATCTAGAATATGTGATTCTAGCATAGAATATGATGGATCTAGCAGTTTGTTTCACAAAGAATAAAACCACATGCAAACAGGAAAATAACTGCAAGCCCATCTGGAGGAATGACGGCCTCAGTTCCCTGCTTATCCCAGTGGGACGGTGGCGCTGGGGCTCGAGGCTTCCACTCTGCCTTCCCCAGTGCGGATGGACACGGTGTGTGGATGGAATCCCTTCGCGAGCCAAAATATCCCTTCACGGTTATGGAGAAAGAGATCCGAGAGAACATCTGCACCTCAAAACTCCTCTACAGCCTGCCCAAACGCATCTCTTAAATAAATTAGCACTGATCTCTGAGGAGGCCTCCATTAAAGGACGTGACGCACGAGGGGACCTGTGTGCCGATGGCAGTCGCAGCCTTTCGCTGTGTCAGGACTCAGTTGGTGCCTCTGTGTGAGTCAAATGTGAACCCAGAGGACGCAAAATACTTGACATTTCCATTAGGCTCAACAGCAGAAACCCCTTTCTTTTTGGTGTAGCTGGTATCTAGCTTCATACTAAGAGTATCTTAATCACACAACTTGGGAAAATGTAACTGAGCTTTTCAGGCGTTTGTGCTTTTCTTAAATTTTTATTTCTTTTATAGTAGAACAAAAATATAAATATTGAAAAGAAAGGCTTAATTATTGATCATCTGTAAGTTAAGTGTGTCTCGCGATTTCAAGCTTTGACACAAATGGGTGAATAGCATTCTTGCCTTGTCTCCTACCTTGCCCAGCTGTACTACCTCCTTTGCCTTCAAATGCGCATCCCAAGGTCTCCTAAGAGCTGCATTTCCCAAGATGTTGGAGTACCAAAAGCAGATGGGTTTAGACTAACATTTGCAAAACAGTCCAACTCCCACTGAAACCAGTGATTAGCTGGAGTGGGGATTGCAGGATTCGCTTTCTGGGATTTTTCGAGGAAATATGTTCATCTCTGTATGTCACTGTTTATCTCATATGTCACCACACTGGGTGTTAGTTAACACAGGGTTTTTTTCTTTGGGGTTTTTTTTGTGATTGTGCAGATTATTGCTTACCAGCCCTATGGGAAGTCTGTGGATTGGTGGGCGTACGGAGTGCTGCTCTATGAGATGTTGGCTGGCCAGGTAAGGGTGACCTCCTCCTGCGCTGTTCCAAGGCTCCCTACAGGGTTAGACCCTTAGGGGGCAAAACTGGGGCCTTTCATACTGACGTTATCTCCTTGTGCTCTTGACTGACTCCACTGAGAATGTATTTAGGCTTTAAGCTCTTTGTATTGCACGCGTATAATCAAGCGCTGTCTTTCAATACGGCTTCTTTGTGCTGTAATAGTGTTATAAATAGCCATCTTCAAAATTGAGTGGGAGACACTTCAGCGGGAAAATGCTTGTCAAATGGAAGAAATGCCATTTAGTAGTTTGAAGCCAGGGGGAAACGTAATAAGAGTGCGTATATGCTCTGCATTGCAGTTAAGTCACAAGAATACAGGTTTTGTCTTGTGTGTCCTAGGGGTAAAGTATGGGTCTCGCCCCTTGAAACGTGCTCGGTTACAACCCCCTTGTTCTGCACAGTTAATGAGACACTGCTCTCCGAGTCTCTCACGTGGGAAAGCAACGCTGTACTGCTGTAAATGGTGGATAACTACCAACTCTAAGGAATTCCATTAGTCTTGAATTGGAAAAGATTTCTGCAATTGGCTTTCAAAGCGTGTTAGCTAAAGGCATGCGTTTCCTAAGCTTAAAACATACATTTTTAACAAATGCCTTTACTAGTTTCTCTACTAAATTCCAGTTGGCATTTTAAAAGTTTTTGAAGTGTAGCAATTGCAGTTGTTAGCATTTACAGTCTGCATTGGAAATATTAAGGCATCTGAATGCTTTTGGGAAAGTGAGATTCACCATCGGGGGAGCCTTGCACAGTGCCCGTATCCTGGGGACTCACCCACAGGCACTTTCCTCGTCACCTGTATTTAAAAATAAAATGCAGCCCTTGGTTGTGATACAGTCTGCCCTTCACAGACACAGAGTCTACAGCCATGTCTTATAAAACAGCCTGGAGTTTAACTGTAATTAAGTGAGGAATGGATATATCTTAACAGAAGGTAAATGAAAATTACAGTCTCCAGACTTCACCCGTTAAAGTACTTTGGCTGTCTGGTGCGCAGTAGCTTTAAAAACTGATTAAAGATGATCATCCTGCACATGTTTCATTAACCTGGCTGCCATGCCGGGAGCAGAAAGCTTTTTTCTTTGGTTTCTACCTGAGTGGTAAACACTAAACTTGTGGGTCGGAAGATCCCAAGCAGCAGACGGCTGGGAGGTTGGTGTGTATTCCTGGGCAAGGACCACTGCTGCATACTCATCTCTTTGGGCGTCTCTGGTGGACTAGGGACGGGTTGCTGGGCTGGATGCACCTTTGATCTGACCCAGCATGGCCATAGTATTGTCATACCATTTCATAAAAAGTGGAGGGTTTAAAAAAAACCAAACCAGTAAGTAACTTACCTGTGATTTATTTTCAACAGCCTCCCTTTGATGGCGAAGACGAAGATGAACTTTTCCAGTCCATAATGGAGCATAATGTTTCCTATCCAAAATCCCTGTCCAAAGAAGCTGTCTCCATCTGCAAGGGGGTGAGATAGATGCTTCTTTATCATTAAGTTCCTTTTTGGCTGTCCTTGTGAGTAACTAAGTACGTCTGGCTTTGGGATGGCACTGTAGTATTTTTAAGTGCGACTTCCGTCAGGCTGTGCTAAGCCGCGTTGTCCTGAAGCGCTCGTCGCCTGGTGTCACTGATGGGTGTTCAGCTCTTCCCGCTATGCCTGCTTGTTTTATGGTAAGAACAAATGTCACAGTAGCTGCCAAATCCAAAGCAGAATTTATAAACAGGACGATGGTGCGAAACGCCTCCACCCACCTTTCCTCTCAGCCCTCGGCAGCACAACCCCGCTTGGGCAGGGTGAGGAGGTTTCTCAGCTCGGATGGGTACCAGGTACTCCAGCCAGTCCTCAGCCCAGCGCGCCTGATGACGGCAGCACAGCGAAGGAGTTAGTACGAATCATTCTTAAACGTAGGTAAAAATGGGCTTACGTGAAAACCTTTAGCGTAAATGCAAGGAAACTGTGGGGAAGTCCTGACCCAGAGGTAACCTGTGTGGCCTAAAATTTATCTTAGATTCCAAGTTAATTTAATTTCTTTTTTTTTTTTGAGGAAAAGGATGGATTTGACTTCAGGGGATTAGCTCAGGAAACAAGAATTCATTTGACTTCCCTTTGACTCCACACGATTCCCTAAAGTACTGTCAGTCTGTGGCTTTTCCAAACCGCCGTCTATAAAGCGTTACTTGATGTCTCACTTACACCGATAAAATATCACTGCACTTAGTGCCAGCTAATTTGGTATTTACTTTCTTCCTTTCCTTTGCAACCATTTATGAAGTATTTTACGTGAGCTGGATATTAATCCCTTAAGGAAAAGTCCTCAAGCAAAAGAAAAGCTGTTTAGAACAATGAGGTGGAAGGAAAGACCGCTCTGATTTTGGAGCCTATCTGGGTGTAGATATGCTGGCCAACAAAGCCAAAACATAATATAATTTTGTGAAGTACATGCAGATTGATGCCTTAGCGTGAAAATCATATATTCAAACAGCACAGTTTGAACTTGATCTAATTACCGTGTTTTCGGCTCTCCTGCTTGCTGCTGTTCTGCTCGGTGCTTACGCAAAGGGAGGTCCGAAAGCTAAAATTGCATTGCACCGCTAGGTTTAAGGTCAAGTCTCTGGGATAATAACACATTCGTCATCTCTAAACTAACAAATTAATCCTGAATTTCAGTGAGCATTATGCCTGAGCGAAGACGTCAATATGAGAAAGCTTCTGAACCTTGTAGTCAGCAGTAGCTCAGCGATCCCGGGGCTGTGGACCAACGCGCTCTTGGGATTGAATCGTCCGCTTGACGTCTGTTCCACTGACTCAGAGTTCGCTGGGTTTGGTAAATGCAGAAACTTGGGAACAGAATTAAAGCTGCTAGAATCATTCACCTTTTCTTATATCACCTACTGTTAAAGCAAAGGGTTTAGAAAAACAGGTCATAAACATGGGAAGGTTGCTGTTAAGCTGGACGCAGGATGTGATTCCCAGCGCACAGCCAACTTCCCAAAGTCTGCTTCGAGTCGCTTTTATTTTAGGTTCTGAATTGGAATGTGATCAACTCAACATTTGGAGGGAGACTAAAGCGGTACGGCGGAGGTTTTCAAAAAATGTGTTGAGGTATCACTCCCAGCAGTCCATTAATCATATATCATTTGTAAAAGAGCTTTAAGAAGTCTCCACAATGCTGGAACTGAGAGTTGAAGGCTACATTGCTCGCTTCCTAATGCACGTATCAATTTAAAAGATTTTGAAGAGCTTGTTAATTCGGAGGCATATTACTGTTTCCAAGCGTGCGATGCTGGTGGGTTTGCGTGTTTTTTCCCCAAGTCTGCGTAATCTGTGCAGCTGGGTGTAGTATTGACCGAGATGTCATTAAGGATGCAAGGGAGGAAAGGCAGGTTAGATATTGTCAGCTGGGTGCCAAGAAATTGTAGGCTCTGTAATGAGATGTCTTGAACAAGCCCAGAAAAATGAAAGGGGGGGCGTTGTACTTCATACAGCTTTAGTATATTGGAATTTATTAAGTTTAATTGATTGTTGAGGTAGGGCAGAAGCTGTTCTGCAGATTTATACGACAGAACTGAAAGACCAAAGGTGAAATTCAGGAGTGAGCTGTGAACTCCTACGATGGCAGCGCGCCCCGGGCACCGCCTGCCCGCCCACACCTCCAGCGGCAACCTCTGCCGAAGGGGAAGAAGTTCTCAATTTTGCTGCTGACGTGCTGTTTCCAGTAATTGAACATGAAAACTAATCTTCAAAAAATTAATTTTAACTTTTCAAAACAATTTTATTCGCAGCTTGCAGCTTCAGGAGAGGAGCTGGAGCATCGCAATCCGGGGAAACTCTGTCTCACTTCCATTCCAGCATTAAATTTAATCACTTGGTGTTTTCTTCCTGATAGCTGATGACTAAACATCCCGCAAAACGCCTTGGCTGTGGCCTTGAAGGTGAAAGAGACATCAGGGAGCACGCTTTCTTCAGGAGAATTGACTGGGAAAAACTGGAAAACAGAGAGATTCAGCCACCTTTCAAACCTAAAGTGGTGAGTGAGATGCCAAGTCCTTCCCTCGCTAAATGTGTCTGCAGCCCTGCCTTCCCGGGGGGAGAGATTGATGCTGGCTGGCTGGTGCTGCGAATCTGGGACACGTCTAAAATAAGGCAATTTGATTATGGCAGACCAATCTGTAAATCTTGCTAACGTTTTGGCACCCTCTCGCGTAACCCTACGTACTTTGTTCCTTGTGAAAAAGCCTCTGGATGGTTTGAGCCCTGGCTGGGCGCTCACGGTGTGCGTGAGACATCGAAAACAGGGGAGAACGCGCATGTGCACATCAGCCCCTTGAGACCTGTAACACATGTGGTCCCCAACTGTCTCCTCTGAACAGCATCTCAAGTCCACGATTAAAGCTACCTGAATTACCGGGGTGAATTTCCTCCGCGGTGGGCTACACCCCACGGCGGCGGTTGTACTCCCCATCCTGGAGTGACGTATCCTGAGTTTGCAAGAATAATCCTTGATTTATTTTTAATCTGTGTTACTGGTTGGCACACAGGTATCTGTAGGAATATTTTAGAAACCCAAGCAAGTGAAAAGGTGTCCTTAGTGTGAGAAGTTGTTTGCATAATATAATTCAAAGAGCTGTATTTGTGGATGCAGAATTTCCTGCAGCACGTGCTGTGCTCTATTGGCAGGCAAAGTGTTTGCACACAAGAACACAAGCTTTCGGGAACAGCTGTAAATTGTTATGTCCTAACACTGAATCTTTCTCCTCTAACACTCTTTTGTTTCAACTGAGACGCCGAAGCTGGCTGTAGCACTGCAGGTGTAGGATCACTGGTCTGGACACTGGTTTACTTACCGACACAGACACACTAGCGTGGCATCAGACTAACGAACAGAGGGAGGCCACTGCCCGGTGGCAGAATATATTCCTCTTTTTTTGCGTACAAACGACTTTTTCACATCACCAGGAGGGGAATTGCATGCCAAGAAGAGCGTCTTGTGCTGGGGGAAATACCCTTTTCCTACGGTGTGGATTTTGCAGGCAGGGAAGGGTGTAAATAGGCCAAGAAGATGGGTGATGCTGCCCGGCCAGCCCCCAGGGGGGGTGTCCCGAGAGGAGCTGCACCTCCTCGAAGCATCTTTTATGGAAGATTTTCATTACAAGCGTCTTGAGTCAAATTTAAAGCTGATCATAAAGCAAATGTACCTTCATGTCTGTAAGTTTCATTAGCTCAGGTGCTGAGTGCTTAGATTCTCCTTGAAGCTAAAAGTAATACCAGCACGAAGGTACGAAAAGCTTGGAGTGTGGTCTGGTTCCATCACAGCACGTTTCGTGGCAGATCCTGGCTCCTGTTTAGAGGAGCTGTGCTCCCTCTCCGTGCTTATCGTGACCTGTTATGTTTATACAGGCTGCTATTAAAATACACCAAGGCGTATTCACATGGAGCCTAACGTTCCTAGACCAAAATGATTTAAAATCCAAGTCTGAAGTGTACATACCCGAGGTATAACTCATTCATTGGGATTACAGATTCTATTTATATGGATTCTAGAAAGGAAAAAACACATGACCCTCAGTCTGTTTGAAGATACGGACTATTTGTAGGCTTTGTGTTTTCAAAAAACCTCTCCAGGTGCATCTTCTCTGGGGAGGGCGTTGCTGCAGGAACGGCCCTGCCGCTCTTTCAGACTGGTATCGTTCTCACTCCAACACGGAGCTGCAGATTTTGGGTCAGCAGTTGGTTGGTTTAAATTATGTGTTCCCTTCCAGACTGACATTTCACAGACTATAGGCACGGACTGATTATTTGGCAGGAAGGACGTTTTACTCATGTATGTAAGTTTAGGAGTTCCAGGAGTCCCGTATTTTCCGTTCTGCTTTAATGCTGCATTAACACTCATGATAGCAATGCTGCTCTTTGGTGTGAAGACAAATATGTAACTGAAGATGCAAATTTATTCATAAATGATTACATTTGCACCCCCAAAATACCTGAATTTCACATGAGTTATTTCTCAGCCTCTACTACTATCAGCAGTAGTGAGAATCTTAATAGAGTCAGGGACTTTGCTTTCGATATACTCCTTCCCTTCCCTTTCTACCTTCCACTTCCCGGGGGGAAAAAAAAAGAAAAAAAAGAAGAAAAGAAAAAAAAAAACAGAGCATAATTTTGTGGAAGAATGATGCATGTCTGTAGAACATCCTTTTAGTAAAAAAGTCTTCCCTGTATAAAAAGTCCTTTTGTTGCTGCTCTGAGTTGACTGTACTGCCTCTAAATAAATTTGACTGTTAATTTGGGGATACCTCAACTTTTATTCCAATGATGGAGAGTTTTCCCCTTGTCAAGCTCCGCTCTGTCCATTCTTGTTCTCCAGAGATTCTGTACCAAAATGCACTGGCTTCAGCGGGCACCAGGGTATTCGGTGAGTGCAGAGCCCTGGGTGAAAAAAGCAGAGTACCATTAGCCTTTAACCATCGAAGTCTCCTCTGCTTGTGTTCTTCCCAGCCTGAACAAGTGTCCTGCGGTGAGCGCCGTGCTCCAGGACCTGAGCATGCCTTTTTCATCTGAAATATAAACCAACTTGTGCCCGAGGCAGCAAAAGTTCTTTGCAGCTCAGATGGAATGGCGTGTCCCAGTCCAGGACGTGCCAGGTGCTTTGCAAGGAGATTGGAAACTTTGACTGAGCTGTTTTCGCGACAGCCAAACACCTCACCCTCAGATTCCCCTAACGGGCCCCTCTTCAGTTGGTTTCTGATATAAATGCGCAGCTTTACTCCTGTCGCATTAGTTCAGAAAAATCAATGTTTAATATTGGTCTATTTTACGAGCCATTGTCTACCCTTTCCAAGTTATCCTCTAAGCCTGAAGACAGCAGTGTGACGTTATCCTCTGAATCCGCATGTAGATGTGTTCGCTAACAAAAGTATTTGATAGTGCAGCTATCCTGTAGGGGTGGATGGAGAGGAAAGGGTCAGGGACAAGGGGACGAAGCGTTCAGTGCCTTTGTCGTACAACCACCCTGCGTTCAATGATCCATTACAGCAGACAGTTTTGAGATAAGCAGATTTACCAGTTTCCTTTAGACCCCTCCGCGTTATTCAATGCCTAGTTTTCCTCAAATATACATTTTTTTCTTGCACCCAAGCTAATTTTCTTCTGGTCCCACCTCGGTGCTTTTTAAATTGCCTCCTCTAATCATATTTCCCTGCTTTTCAAGTCTTTTCTGCATTACTCGAAACTATGCTTTTCGCAAACCTAATTTCTTTTGTTTCCTGTTTGGAATGAGTTGTGTTCAGCATGGAGCCATGTATAACCCCCTTCTCGGCTGGGCTTCGCGAGACGATGTGTCTCTTAGACCTGTGAGAGCGTGTTTTGTACCGGGGACCCGTTCCCAGGGTGCGCTCCCTGCCCCAGCTCCTTCCTGCGGCCCCCAGGACCGGAGCTCTGCTGTCCCTCATGAATTTACAGGAGTTCAGGGGCCGTGCCATGGAGAATCAAAGCATATAAATGAATTACATGAAGCTTTCTGCAGACTGTGAAGGAAACAGAGGCTAACATGAAGATTTAATTTTGCATCGTACAGGTTTTAAGAAGAATGAAATGACATGACAGACAAAGTGTCTCTTGCCGATACGTGTCCGTAAAAATATTTCCTTTTTCCATTTTTATCCCAGTAGTTCTGAATACTTAAGCCTCTTTACCTTGTCACCTCGTGCTGACGGGTGGGAACTTTTTGGACTCTGTTTTTCATCAGAGTTAAAACTTCTCTGTTTGCCTGGGGTTTTCTGTTAAAATACCTGAAACAAAAATGTTCTCTTAAGTACTCGTAAGAAACAAGGGAAAGTCTTGCATGTATCCTGAAAAATCTGGAAAAAACTGGAACTGCCAATGTATTGCTGATTTTTTCAGCCTTTTTTTCTGTTTCTCTTTTTTTCTTGCAGTGTGGCAAAGGTGCCGAAAACTTCGACAAATTCTTCACACGAGGACAGCCGGTGTTAACACCTCCGGATCAGCTGGTCATTGCTAACATAGACCAAACAGATTTTGAAGGGTTCTCTTACGTCAACCCCCAGTTCGTACACCCCCTTTTACAAAATGTAGCATGAAACAGCAGACCAGGAACAAACCCGCAGTGGGGAACGGTCCTCAACCCTACAATTTTTAGGCTTTTGCCTTGTTGATTCCATTTGGGCCTGGAAATTGTAGGGTTAGAAAGTGTAAGATGGGGGAAAGGCCACTTATTCAGGATTTTGGCGTTAGAACAGCGATGTTGTCTTAATGGGAGATAAATTAATGTACGGTGCCCACATATTCTTCTAGAAGTCACCACTGACTTGTCTAAACTTACCCATTTTTTGGTACATCATATATTTCTGTAGCTCCCCAGTGCCCTTTTGCTCCCTTTTCCACTCTGCTGTGTTAGAAATGCCAACCCAAGCTGGAATATTTAGTGCTGCGGTGCGGACGCTGGGAGGTAGGAGCCCCGAGGGACCGCTCCTCCCCGCTCTGCCCGGTGGCTTCGGGGGGTCAGCAGCACGCGAGACTGAAACGGCTCCGGGGAGGAGAGGCGTTGCAAAGAAACATGGTTGAAAGTAGTCGTTTGGAAAACACAAGAGAAGTAAGTTGGGAGTGGGTGGGAGGGGGGGGATAAAATCCAGTTCGCCCCTGAGGCTTGGTGAACCCATCCTGTGAGCCACACCAGGCTTAAACACACTGCAGCGGTGGCCAGATCTCTGGGATCTTCGCCAAGTAGCATGTGATAAACTCAAGGGTGAAATTTTGTCTTTAATAAAAACAATAATAATAATAGTAATAATTTTAATAACATTTTTGTGAATTTTAATCTCCATGAGATTATTCTGTGATCCAGGGTGCCATTGTTTGTTCAGTTAATTTAATTTACGCCACTCCTCAAGTTTACTGTTAACTGGTTCTAATACCAATATTTTACTATGAAATTTGTTAACCTGGAATGTAAACCAAAACTGTAATCCCTTAAATCTTCTTTACGTGTGTTTATTTATAGTCTTCACTATAGAGCAGTAAATCTACAAAAGCATTCTATGTAATAAATTAACAAAAAATGCAGCGCCAGGTGACTTCCTGATTTCTCCAGAATAACTCATGAAAATCAAGTGAGATTTAGTCTTAAAATAATCAGTTTTAATTCAGAAAACTTGGGGCTGCAGAATAATCGAGCCTGAAAGAAGAAGCACCTAAAACTTGTTTTATTGATAGAATGGAATTTAATACGTTTTACATATGCTTCATGCAATGAATTTTGCATGTTTAGTAATAACTCTTAATAATAAGGGTTAATAATAAGCAGACCTATATTATTGACATAATCGCATCAAGCATAAAGAGTATTATAAAAATTTTATAAAACAAATTGTGCTTTATTTGTGAAAGTTCTCGTTCTGAGTGACATCATTTAGACTTAGCTAAATGTTTTTATTGCTATTGTTTTGGTTTTTACTTTAGGTTTTGGATATTGTTAATGGCTTAGGGTATAATCTCTTTTTTTAAAAGTAAATCTACTTTTAAACGATAATTGCTACCTGCAGGTTTTATACGAGGTTCAATTAGGCTTTCATTTCACGTCTGCTTATTACTTACAGAGAAGGAAATAGACTTTATTTGCAATGATGAACACTGTAATTAACGCAATCTTCTCCCCTCCTATCACTTAGATAAAAAATTTTTATATTTCCTCTTATGACTTACCGGAAGAGATTAATTCAAATATCAGTAAATATTTTTTGTGCATATTTTGGTTTTGTTACAGCATGTAAAATAGTAGGCTGTGCGTTTTCCTTTTTTTTTTTCCCTTTCTGCCTTGGTACCGTTAGCAGCCATAGGCACTTTTGTCTGTCATGTGCATGACGACGCCAGGAGCATGATGTCTCTGTTGCTGCATGCAGACTGATTGCAATTTTTCCAGCATGTAAACATACTCAAAAAGTAAGATATTTGCCATAAAAGACTTAAATTTATACTAGAATATGTAACTGGGG
>VXBH01001375.1:81895-103019 GCA_013400035.1 Rynchops niger | reverse complement strand
GGGTGGGCACTGCAGCACCAGCGCAGCACATCCCGCTCTTGTGGGATCCCACTCCCTCGTAGCCATCGGCCGCTGTGGACCCATGGGGTAATTTCACTTACGCTTAACCTTGTTTGATGCCTCCCATTAGCACACACCATTCTTTCTGTTGCAACTTTGCTATTTTTAAGCATTTAACCATTTGCCATTTTTTCCGTACTAGATACGTACCTCAAAATGCATTTTTTTTTTTTATTTTCAGCAAAATTTGTTTACTTATTTTGATAATGGAGGGAGAAAAAAAAAACTCAAAGGAAACTCTACGGCTGTTTCACAGAGGGTTGCTATAGTCCAGACAAACACTGTCAATGTCATAGAATCACAGAGCTGCCCAGGTTGGAAGGGACCTTCCAGATCATCGAGTCCAACCATCAACCCGACTCTGACAAAACCACCGCTAAATCATATCTCTAAGCACTGCATCTACCCGGCTTTTAAGTATCTCCAGGGATGGTGCCTCAACCAAGTCCCTGGGCAGCCTGTTCCAATGCCTAATAACCCTTTCCACGAAGAAATTGTTCCCAATATCCATCCTAAACCTCCCCCGGCGCAACTGGAGGCCGTTTCCCCTTGTCCCGTGGCCTGTTCCTGGGGAGAAGAGCCCGACCCCCCCTGGCTGCCCCCTCCTTTCAGGGAGCTGCAGAGAGCGAGAAGGTCTCCCCTCAGCCCCCTTGTCTCCAGGCTGAACACCCCCAGCTCCCAATGTCAGCGGCACATTACGTCTTTATCTCTAATACGCTTTAGTTATCTCAGTTAGAGAAAAATTATACCCAAAGTTTTCCTCCTTGTTTGCCCCCCCAGCCCAGGTAGTGGCTGGAGGTCGGTGGGTGCTGGCCGTGCTGGGGGCACAAAGCACTGCTCTGAAACACCACAGAAGGGATGGTTAAATTACAGTCCCAGGGATAAATGCAGGAGAAGTGGGTGAGGGGAAGCAGAGGACATCCTGAGCTCAGCCGGGATGGCACCGGCATCACTGTGGAACGATTCACAATGTGGTCAAAGAAGGAGCAAAACTGGATGAAATCCCGGGGTAAATTTGCACAAGTTCGGAGATGGGGGAATTCCTCCCTGAAGAGGGAATCGTGGCAAAGTAAATTTTGTCAGCCTGACTATAATTCTAGCACAGAACGGGCCCTTCCCTGCCCTTTCCCTCCCCTGCTCTGGGAGCCAGCGGGAACCCGGGGCATTTCCCACTCGACTCCCTGTTTCCGTGCCCCCGGGACAGGCTGTGCCCGTGCTGCTGCCTCCCGAAATGCTGGGTTTAGGGCCTGCATCTCGGTACACAAACGAGTAGCTGAAGGTCCATTAACATCTTACAGCTTTTTTAACGCAGCACAGATAAAAGCTTGTTTTATTTATATATATTTTTTTTTCACTCTTTGCCATATCTTCTATTAAATTATAGGCAGGCAATGAGTTTATTTGTCAAATGTACTTTGTGCTGACTCAGCATTCCGGTTATCTGTTAGGCTTTAAATTTCAAATCTGTGCAGAGCCTTTTTTGTTTCCCCTGGTGAATAAATTACAAATGCTAATTTCTGTTCAGTAGAAGAGAAAATTAAGGCAGCATAACAGACAGGCACGCCGAAATATTTATTGAATAAGTTGCAAAAGCAAAACACAAAGACTGTATATTTCCAATACAACACAGAGCAGGACTCCACCACTGAATTTAAGATCAAGTCCTTTAAGCAGCCACAATCCAATTTAGTGCGAGTGTATTATATCCAGCAACTGTATTCTGCAATCTACTGAACAAGCTCTGAAAATTATATTTTCTGTAGTTTCTGTGTATACTTGCACATATGTTTCTTACTAAATCACAGTAATGACCCTAATTCCACCTCAACCAAATGGTGTCCCTGAACTGATACCCCACCTGCTCCACAGCTGCTCTACGAGGTTATCATTCATTTCCGACCCTATTTTCATCCAGGCTCTTGTAAAACGAGTAGGGAAAACAACCGACTTAAAGCCATTATAGAAATGTTTGAACTAGCACACCTGCATTATTATCTATTTCAGGACTGAAGTCAGAGAAATGTCTATTTCCATTTCCATGCCCAGAGATCCTGTGAGGTGTCCTGGGTTTTAGCCGGTGAACGCAGGAACCGAGCTGAGTGGGAACGGCAGGAACGGGTTCATCGCATGTCAACACTTCGTTGCAAATTTTTTGTAAGCTCTCACAAAGGCAAAGAGACAAAAATTCAAAAAAGTTTTTAACAAGCCAATGGTATTTAAGACAAGTAAGCTTCTAAGTGACTCTAAACGCCTGCATGCAAATGAATTTTTTTTAATTCATCTGTAGGGAGTTAAAATCACAATTAAAGAGATATTTTTATGATGAAGTCGCGGTGCTGGACATCAAGGGCAACCCCGATGTGGGGGAACCGTTCCCCACCACCCGCTTTTCATCCCTCGCTGCCGCAGTCCCACCCCCGCTGCGCATCGCCAGCGGCACAGCACGGCCCACGGCAAAATACCGTCCTGCAGCACAGCACGCGATGGCCAGCAGTGTGTGCCGGGCTTGGTCCTGTACGGCACCTAGGAGGGGTCTCGGACCCTCAGGAGGTCACTTCATTCCCACCAAGAGGGGAGAGCTCACGAGGATGGGTGCGCACAGCCGTGTCCTCTCCAAAGAGTCAGTCCTTTGCAGTCACCCAGCTCTTTTTAGAATCATAGAACCATAGACTGGTTTGGGTTGGACGGGACCTTTAAAGGTCATCTAGTCCAGCCATGGGGAGGGACATCTCTCACTAGATCAGGTTGCTTAGAGCCTCGTCCAACCTGACCTGGAACGTTTCCTGGGATGGGGCATCTCCCACCTCTCCGGGCAACTTGGGCCCGTGTCTCACCACCCTCAGTGTAAAACATTTCTTCCTGATAGTTAGTCTAAATCTTCCCTCTTTCAGTTTAAAGCCATTCCCCCTTGTCCTATCTCAACAGGCCCTGCTAAAAAGTCCGTGCCCGTCTTTCCTGTAGGTCCCCTTTAAGTACTTCTTCTGCAAGTACAAGGTGCCTCGCATGGTGACCCTGTGGAGGTCGGGCTGCTCGTTTTTCTCCGGTGGTTTCCCTGCTGGTGTGGGAGGAAGGCCCAGATGTTACTGCCGTGTGATGGACGGCACCTTCAGTTGGTGGTCTGGGAGATGGCTCTGCTGTAACCACATCTGCAGGGGGTTAGCTGACAAATCTGTGCATCTTCAGCTCTGCATAATTAGTCCCTGCAGTTGGTCGTGCTGGAAAATGACATTTCCTCTCATGGGTGTCAAAGCTGGTTTAAAAGGAGCGCTCGCCCCGGGTAGGCTGCTCGTGCGTGCCGCGGTGGGGCAGGCAAGGGTCGGGTCAAGCACCTCCTTGGACACGGGTGTTTGTCACCGAGCCAGCCACCCGCACCTCTCGCACCCCGGCACTCGAAAAGCCGGCCGCCGCAAGGTTGTGTCAGTGCTACTTTACACGGGCGCATTAAGACAAAAGAAATTTTGCATATATGCGTAAGTATGAAGTAAGATTTTTGTTGAAGCTGAAATACCAACTAATGCCTTTCATATCTCTAGTTTGAATGTTCAGTCCAAGCTTTAATTCACCCGACAGAGGGACGCGCTCATAACTTCGAGAGCAATCCTATGGAGTTACGTACTAATACACTATACCTATACGCTTGTATATGTAACTCGTGTGTGGACATGTATATAGTCTCATATGTAACGGCATACGTAAATAAAATTTCAAGTCTGATAATTTTAACTATTGCCACCATTTTTCTATTTTGGTTCTCAGGTGGAAAAAGTTCCTGTTATCCAAGTTTAAAAGTGCACCCTTTGCTTTTTCACTTTTCCCAGTGACAAAGTGGATGATGCTTAATAGCCACAGTTACAGAGTGCTCAAATCACAAACCATATACTACTATTTTTCATGAAAAGCAAAGTTGTCATGGTAACAGAGCAGCCTGATATTTAATTCCACTTAAGTACCCGCAGAAGATAAGAGTGGAGGGGCTCCGCGAGGTCAATGAGCCCTGTCCCTGCTGCCTCCACTCCCTTTCGTAACTTCAACATCATACCTATTAGGTAAACTGAGGTAATTCGATATACAGAAAGAAAACCAGAAGTTTCCTTCGTTATCCACCCAAGCTTGCTCCTGGGGAGAGGAAAGCCGTCGTTTGTGGAGTCGTTCGGCTCGGGGTATGTGACTGGCATTGAGAGGAGAACCATGACATTCTTCTGACAAGTACTATCAACATTAATTGGCTTCGTTTCTCTTTCAGTGTCTGTATTGTTAACGAGATTTGTGATCTAATTTTTCATATCTTTGTCGTATCAGTTGGGAATAATTTTTATAACAAACATTTATGGACATAATATGCACACACATCGAATATGTCCTTTACAACCCAGTCTTCCCTAGAAAGTCTTTCTATTCTGACAGATGAGTTTAATAAAAAAAAATCTCGGAGCTGAGCATTCTGAAACATAAAAATTCAATAATAATAATAAAAGCTTGACCTACCCCAAATCAAAGCGTTCTTTCCAAAGAGAGAATAAGCGTCTTCATATTTAGCTCTCATAAACCCATTTCAATCCATTGAGGTGAAATGATGACACACACGTTGTTCCCATTTTACAAATGAGGCTACTGAAATACACAGGAGCAAAGTGAATTGGGAAATTTAGCTGTCAGTTCTCTTTTTTAATTTACTTACAGTTCCTTACAGAGTGCGGAGGAGATCCTCTTCAGAGCCTGGTGGTCAGTCCACATCAACACAGCAGCTCCATGAGGGGCCAGGAGTGAGGGTAAAGTCTGAGTCCAACCCTTTTCTGGGCAAGGTCAAGCTCAAGACGCTTGGATAGAACTAGCTGCTGGTCTTGCTGTTTTGAGGCAAAGATTGAATATGTATATCTATATATATATAAAATCATTCTGGGAAAAAAGGAAACATGTGTTTGATGTTTCAGTGGCAAAACCGTGTTCATCAAGCAACACAATCCAGCCAGACACACGGTGTGAGGAACATATCCCAACTCCTACAAGTCCTTTTGAGACATACAGGCAGAAAAATACACTTCCACAGCAAAATTCATAAAGACCTGTCTTAAAACTGTCACTGAGAGATGAAAGCTTTTATTCTAAAATATAAATGCTTATCTAACTCTAACTAGGTGGACAAATCTATTCTGCATATCAGAAGTTTTTTGGTTTTTTTTTTTCCATCAAAATGCATCATCAACTTAGGTCTTCAATGGAGGTGAAAATAGTCTGGTTAAAATAATAAGAAAAGAACAAGGAGACTGGCGATTTGACCTGGCTCTGCTCCTGTGGTACGGCAGTGGGAACAGGGACGTGGTGCAAGGTCTCGTGCCGCGGTTTGATGCCATGGCAGGTGCCCAGCAGACATCAGAGAAGCGCACACATCAACCGAGCGTGCGCGGGTTTGTGTGTCTCTGCAGGTAGTTACGAAGAAAATGGAAGCAGAGAAAGAAGAAAAAGCCAATTTCAGATCAAATGTCATATAACAGCATGCACAGCTTGAAATACGTAGCAGAATTAATAATTGTTTATTTTGAAACTGATAGCGCAAGTTGTGATGGCCGCCTCCATCGGACAAGCTGTCTGAGTTTCAGATCTCTTTATGTGTGCGATCTCTTTATCTGTTTCAAGCTGAGACCGGTTCTCATGGAGAGGAAGGTGTTTGTAGTTAGCCCTACTATTTTGTACACTAGCCCTAAAGCTCGCCTGCTGTTGTCTTCTTTACTCATAGATGCATAAATATATGTAAAAGGCAAACGGTGTGTCAGTTGTTTTAATATACATGTAAAATGTATTACTGACAGTCTCCTGGGTGCCCAAAGTCTACTTCTTGAAGGTCTGACATATTCACTTGATACGTGAAATCCATCTGGAGGGTTGTACACGGATGTACATCTTTCCTACACACCTCACCGCTCCCCCACGGCTGCCCCCCCTTCCCGAGCATCCCTCCATCCTGCTTCTGCTGGGAAGCACTAATACATCTCTGCCGACATTATTGTTTGGAATACATACCGAAACATATAACTGAAAGAGGGGAGATGTGAGGCAGAAATTGTTGGCTGTGAGGGGGGTGAGCCCCTGGCCCAGGTTGCCCAGAGAAGCTGTGGCTGCCCCATCCCTGGAGGGGTTCAAGGCCAGGTTGGACGGGGCTTGGAGCCACCTGGGCTGGTGGGAGGTGTCCCTGCCCAGGGCAGGGGGTGCCACTGTGTGGGCTTGAAGGTCCCTTCCCACCCAAACCATTCCGTGATTCTAAGATTCTATTTTTGCTTTGTATCCCAAGACAAATTTCATGAGAGGGTCAAGTTATCCATGGAAGGACACCGTAAACAACACACTTAGACTGTACAGTGGAAGTTTCACTTTGACGTATTTTGTGCATGTGTTTATGGAAATATAATTTTATTTGTTGTGTTATAAATTCAGAAATATTTGATCAATACTGAAATAACACAACGGCCTTACTTGCAGTTACTTACATTCAAGTGCACTTACTTACATTCAAGGAAGCAAAGCAGGTATTTCTGGTGTTTCTCTTCCAAAACATGCTTCCTGACCCACTCCCACACACTCCGTCGCTGAGCAGGCAGGTGTGAAGGGCCATGTGGCTGTCACGGGGGGGACATCCGGGAGGACCATTGGTCCAGCTGCATCCACAAAGCCCAGGGGAGTCCTGGATTGTGCATTGATCGATGAAACGTATTTAAAATAGAAGCTGGATTTTAAAACTCAAGTTCAGAGTTTAAAACTCAAATCAGCGCCTACTGCACAGCATGTGATGCTCTTCAGCTGTCAGAAGTAATAGAAATCTAACCAGCCTGTAACGACGGGCTTTTAAAAGAAAAAAACCCAACAGAATACCTGCATTTCCTGCACCACTGCTGTCCATGGGCTGTTAATATCGGGTGTGATCAGCAGAAGCGGCTGGGGCTGGTTGGCACGTGAGGTATCAGCCTAACACGCGCCGGAGCATCCTCTCATCTTGGCACGCTGGCCCCCTCATCAGATCCTGTCCCCTCCCCGCTCCCATGCCTCGTTAGCATCGTTAGGTCAGCGGAAGGGCCCGGGTCGCCCGAGGTGGGGCTGACAGCGAGGTGCCTCTTGATGGGGAAAGCCCCAGCAGAGGTTTTATTTGATCTGATCTTGACAGGGAGCATCAGAGCCTTCCCTCAAAAGACCAAAGAATTGGAGTTTACATTTAAAAGCCTGGTGGTTTTTGTGGCCCTTCCTGCAGTGACTGCGGCTACCGGCCATCAGACAGACATTTCTACAAGAGCTATTTCTCCTCCCTTCCCAGCCAGAGCTTTCCAGACCCGTGTCCTGCGACCTAAGAGCACATCATCCTTCTTCTTCGTGGTCACTTTGCTTGTCTTTCCTCTACAAAAGCAGTCACAACTCCGTAAGTTATTGCCAACCACCCTTCAGTCAGGGGCTGCCCTAGAGATGGTGGGTGGTGAAGCACCTTGACGAAGACTTAACAAAGTGCTGGACAATTTCTCACAGGCGCTGGGGGAAACCACACTGGAAATCTGAGTGGAGCTTTTGTTCTCCTCACTTCTCTGGCTCGTGGCAAATCCCGGCATCTAAGCGCACACGTAGCTCAAAGGATATTGTGGTTTGATACAAGAGAGTTACCTACATAAACCTGCTCATGGGAGCCAGAGAATATACTTCCAGGGATTTATTTTGTTCTTGTTGATCTTTCTTTAAGCCAAAACGAACCTTATGATTCATGGTCAAAATTTTTTCACCCTCTCTACCCCTCCCAATTTACAGACTTAAATGCAGCATCTCAGTAACATCCCTTGATCCAGCCAGCTTTAGAGGAATTAAAAGCTTCTGTAAATCTTCTTGAACTTTCTCAGTTCTTGCCTATAGCTACAACCGTGGAAAGCTCACGCTGTTTGGCACGGAGCCTGCTTTTCTGTGGACCCTCTCCTGGTCCATCAGCCATGCCAGGACGCTGCCTGGGGCCGTGGGCTCTCTCCCCGCTCTGCCCACGCTTGTTATTCACCCAAATTGCACAGTTTGAGCCTGGTCCTGTAAAATGGCCAGCCGAGGTGCACCCGGTGGGAGCCGGGGCACCAACTACAGCGAGGTGTTGGGCAGGAATGGGACGGGAGATGGCTCAAAACCCCTGCGGCTGCCCTGGGCCACCGCACACGCCATCGGCTGCTCCGGTGATATTTTCCACATATTCCTGTGTGATCCTGGCAAAGGGTTGCTGTAGCCCAGCGGCATGCGAGGAGAATACCAATGAGCCGGAGAGTTCTCGTGGCTTAAGGGTAAAAATTCCTCATTTAACATGCGGCAGGAATTTTATTGTGCAAAGGGAACTTCAATGCTGAGACGGTGGAGTGTGGGTGGACCGGCCTGAAGGTCCCCCTCGACTCGCCGGCTCGTTAAAGAGATTTTAATTCAGGAGTGGTGCCCGGCCCCTCCTGTGAGCGGTGGGAAACGCTGACTCCGCCTTGCGGCTCTGCCAAGCCGGGCTGTGCATTAAGCCGCGTCTACACGGCTGTCATGTACATCAGCTATAAGATGTTTTTCTTTTAGAGCCATTTACAGTAATCAAAAAGGCTTCCTGGTTCCTAAATTGCTTCTAACGAGATGGATATATTTTCCTGTGTCATAGATTATTCCCCAAATACATTGAGTTTAAAATAATTTCTAATTTTAGGATGCTAAACTATTGTTAACCTTATAATCCTTTTCTCTAGGAAATCACTTCCAAAATTTACATATACTCATATCTCTCTGCTAGAACATCCTCCGTATGAATCATGCATAATTACTTGCAAAAGGAGATTTGACCTATCTGTTTAGTTTTTACTCTCAATTACCCCTGCAATTATGCCAAACGGAGTCTAACACAACTCCTCTAACCCACAGTTTGCCGCTCCGCGAAGGAGCTGGCAGCCTTCCCGCCTGCCGGCGCAGACTCCATGGGAACGCAGTGCCGAGCCATTGCGGGGAGCTGAAATACCAGTCGCGTACCATACAGCGCCGCGCATTCAGGGGTTTGTTAGGAAGTGCTTTAAACTGTTGCTGCCAAAACAACGAAGAAAGTACATTTCCGAAGTTTCATGTTGGCTTTTAATAACCCAGGCTCCTCGCTGCAGATGAACATCCCAGCGTCTCGCCCTCGCGGTGACGAAGCAGAACTCTCTTAATAATGGCGAACTCTGGTGATGTGCTGTGCAATAACTGCAGCATCGCTACGTGATCTTATGTGCTTAACCTTCCACTTGCACAGTAATAAATTTTTCAATACTATATGTTTCGCTTCTGAACTTTACACAACTGCGTGTGTTTCGTAGCTTCTGCGTGTCATCTGCGTGCACTGACTTCACTTTGCCAGTACTTCTTCCAGCTAGTTATTTGAGGTGACTGACTAATTGCTGATGAGAAATAGACAAGACATGTCTATTATCAAGAAAATGATGGGCATAGTTTTAAAACTGTGGTTGTATTTTCAAGAGCGTATTTCAAGTATGTATTTCAAAGATCTGCAGAATATCTCTGTGGATTGTTCCTTTGCTTCAATCCCATCTCCAAATATTAGTAAAACTGTCAAGTCTTCTTAGTTGTATACTAATTGAAGTTTTCACAGTTGATTAAAATAAAGAAACTGTATAGCAGATGTCTCCTTTTCTTTGAGGTATAATAAAAGGAGCAAAAAGGCCAAAATTAATAAAATGCGTATTTTAGAGGTTTTTAAATATAGTATGAATTGACTTTTTCCCTTTTAGACATCTCAGCGGCATGAAAGCATTCGGTGCAATGAGTAAGAAAAGTGCACTTCTCTGAGTACCTTAAATCAGCTAATGACCACAGCACTTTAAAAAGAAAAACAATTAATGAGGTTGTTGAGTGGCAACGGGTAGCCAAGAGCTCGCTCACACCTTACTGCCCAGCACACGTCTGCCCAGACTCAGAGGCAGGAAAGTCGTCCATTTAGTCAGCAGCTTCTCCAGACATGCCTGCTTCTCCGCAGGAATTTCCCATCCAAGTGTCCACTACTGTCTGATGAAGCTGAGGTAAGTCCCAGCTTAAGACTACACCCTAGCTCAGCTTATTGCAGATATTGTCTGTCTCTACCCTGAAAGAAACTTTTCCATCTCCAGTGTCTTGAGAAGGGTTGCAAACCTTCTGCTGGCAGGTGTCATGGGGGGCATCATCCTCAGGACCTTCTTCGGATGGTTGGCATTTATGTCCTGTAACTCAATTGCATGGTAAGCCATGCTTCTCTTTCTTCTATATGGGTCTCCGGCTTAAAAATGGAAGAAGGGTTGTGGACAGGATGGAGTGTGCAGCTGGAGTGACCGGCAGGGAGAACAGTGCCGTCGGGACGTGGAGTGGAGACCCACCACGAGCCAAGGCACTGCTCATCCCCACCTCGGCTGGCACAGCTGCCCATCTTCTGGTGTTGCTTCATAAATGATGCAGCAGGTGGTGCAGAAATCGTGTGCACGCCTCCTGCGGGCTGACACAATGGCCATAAACACATTTATTAATTTGAGGAGATAACCCCCGAGTCCATGAGACTTCTGTGCCTCTCCTCTCCGTGCACCACAAACTCAGAACTGAGGTGGGAACCGGCTCCGGGACCGGGGCCACGTTCTGTTGCCTGAGCATTTACAACCAGCCATCTAGCAAAACAACCTGGCAGTAATTTGGGCGCTTAGAGTGAAATTTTTTGAAAGATCAGTGTAAAATACTCGAATCGCGGTTGCGTGCTACAAAGCGTTCCCCACACTGCACTAAAACTTAGAGCGAAATGCAGCAACGCGTAGCTCTGCCCTGTAGAAGAAAGACTCCCCCCCCCAAGCCAAAACAACCTGAGAACTTTATAATCTTTTCACATAATAAAGAAGAAAGTAGGCTTAAGCCCGTACGGAATTTAGGCTCCTGATTCCACTGAAACAAAATAGAACCAAGTGCCGAAGTACCTTACAAACCCGTATTTATTCCCTAAGATAGGATGTGACACAAACAAAGGATAATGCTCATGTGCCCTGCAGCACTGAGTGTGGATTGCAAGTAATTTAATTTGTTTAATTTTTTTTCAGCATATTTTTCGAGACACTATGCTATAGCGCTGTTATTGATGATTGTCAATGTTATTAACAGTCTACAATGTGTATGTTACCAATAAGAGTGCTGATGACTTCGTTGCACTGACTACAAAAAAGGCTTATTTATGACTCACAAAAATGCATTTACTTTTTGTCTCGCATGCATTGCTAGAAGTCTAAATATTAGCCTTGCTTTGCTGATGGTAATAAAGACAAATTAGATACAGGCAATGAGCAACTACAGAAATGATAGAATACCATAGATAGAAAATTATAGTATGAGGTATGGTGGTGTCCCCTGGTTTTTAACCATTTTTTGCAGCAACAATGACAAGAAAACTATATCCAAATAACACAGAAACTTGCTTTGCTCAGATCAAAGCGAAGGAGAGTTCCTTCAGCTCTGTATTGAGATTTCTTACAGGAGATGATGGAGTAAGTGAAAATAATCCCTCTGCATCGTGGTGGGTACATGCAGTCTGGTGTTCACAAGTATCGATTAACTGAACTGCGCCCGTGGATGGAGACTTTTTAAATGAGTCTACAGATGTTCAGCCCGTGAGACCAGGAACCAGAGGCCACGACCAGGGTGCTGCAGCAGCCCCTGGACAGACGCAGTCCCCATCCAAAGGCTCAAGCTGCACCCATGAGGGTTTTCAACTCGCCAGGTGGCTTTGGAAGCTCTGCTTCATCTTCCTTCGATAAAGGATCTCCCAAAATCTGTTTTTTCTGTCTTCCTTCCTTGTCTTTTTGTGTTTTATTTAGTGGGATGACGGGAATGAAGCAGAGATATGCAGAAGAGGACTTCAGGTGTGGTGGGAAGTGCTGCAGACTGCCCAGGCCTCCGTGTCGGTGACGAGCAGGTCATCAGCATTACCATACAGTGCCCAAAGGTGATGACCCTGCCTGAGCTTTCGTAATGTTTGTGCACAGAGAGACCGGGAAGGACCAAAATAGCAGAAAAAGAATAAAATCCTAATGACCTGAGGGCAAAGCCCTGGGATGGACAGGGGTAAAATAAGGCTGAATGCTGGACGCAGGCTGTTAAAGGAGGAAAAGACATCAGACTGGCTGTCAGGGCTGAGAAGCATCAAGAAAAGCAGCAAAGGATGGGGATCCTGATGACTCAGAGACAACAGCAAGGATGATGGTGTCTGGGGGTGCCCTGAGCTCCGGGAGGGGATTTTTGGGGCAATAGAAATTTCAGTCCTGCAGCTGGAAAAGCCTAAATGCTTTCAGGGAGAAGGAACTGAGCGTGGCGGAGGGTGGAGTGGGCTTTGGAGAGGGACCGGACCACGTCGAAGGCGGTTCAGTGCCACAGTAGCCCAAGCCCTCTCCAAATAGAGAGGTACAAAAATCCTCCTGGCTCTGAGCATAAACCATTCGCTGGTTAAGAGAGATTAAAAGGAGACGGTAATTGGGAGCAAGGTGATCTCGCATCCAAAGCCTTCTTTCCCTTTTTGCTCCTCCTGAGGCACGCGTTGCTTGGTCAGACCTTGAACAAGGTGTTGAGCTGGTTGTGGCGCAGTGTGAGACGGCAGAGCGGAGCCCACGCTGCCGCGATGTCAGAGTCCTAACGAGGAGGCCGTCGTTAGGAGGAGAGCCAGAGCTGCTGCAGGGACATCACCCCAACGCGGGCTTTGAGTTGGCCCCAGGAGACAGAAATGTCTTGATCTCCCAATGATTTCCCCTAGGATGAGCAGCAGATCAAACACCTCGCTGCTCCTCTAATCTGAGGGGACGCCGCGACGAGGGGTCTCTTGGCACGGCAGGCGCAGCCCCACGTGCGGGGGGATGAAAGGACCTGCGCTTAAAACTCCTTTGTACCACCCACGTCAAGCCCTCTCCCTCCCAGCGGATACTACTTAAGCACGCACACTCGCAGAAGAGCCTCTTAAATACTTGCCTGTAATATTATAATTCAATGAATATATCAGACATCCTCTTCTATTTGCGGTGAAGATTTGTTCCTCGGAGCAGGCGCCGAAGCCGTTTCGCAGCTCGCCTTCATCCACAAAGCTGCGCGGGGGCTTCAGGGAAGCCAGAATTAAAGTTGGCATATGTCAAATTGCTGTGGCATTAAGATGAGCATTTTTCAGCTCATAAATTGGTTTATGACTTTCCATGTACCAGTCAGAATAAAAGAAATTTATGGACCGGAGACCAGGTTTTAAATGGAACAGTAATGAAGCTGTGGAAGGGATTCTTGGCACACAATATTTGCAGGATATTCAAAACTTGACTGAACAAGGCACTGAGCAGCGTGACCTGACTTTGGCCCCACTGTGAGAAGGTTTTTGGACTAAATGTTGGACTTTGTGGTTGGACTTGATGATCTTAAAGGTCTTTTTCCAACTTAAATGATTCTATGATTCTACGTCCAGAGGCGCTATTCAACCTGTGACTTTGTGGCTCTTTCTTACTGACTTCCGTAATGTTATTTGAGTAATTCTCAAAACAAACTTGCGGTTTAGAAACATATAGTAAGAGTTAAAGCGCAAAAACTTTCCATGTAAACATCAGAAAGATGATGACTGGATTATTTTGTGCTAGTAGAATTACTCCAGATTTAATGTGGCATGGTCACTCCCACACTGGAGGTGGCACAGAGCAGGGACAAGCGAGGGGACTGGAGACTGAACTCACCACGGGGACTCCCATGCTGAGAAGCTACAGGCTTTTCACAGCCTTTTCCGTATGGGTTCATGCAGCCCTTTCCGTGGCTTTAGCAGCTCAGACTAACAGGCTGTTCAGGCTTTTCCTTTCCCACCGCACTGAATACGAGAGCCGGAGCCTGCGTTTGAACCAAGGCAATACCACTTCTGTGTATGGTGGCATCATCATATTTCAGTTGCATCTTCTGCTCCAAGCCTTTAAACAGCCGAACATTTTGCTTGTCTTTTTCCGCAAGCTGCTGCCTACTCAGCAGATATTTTTATTAACTTGCCACAATGATGCCCAAGTCTTTCATGGCTTTTAATGCTCATTTAGAACTCACCAGTGAGCAGCACTTCATATTTTCCTCCTAATGTGCGTTGTTTTGCATTTGACAGCATCGCATTCCATCTGCCCTGCTGCTCTGCTCCTGCCTCCCTTCTTTAAATCCTTTGGAAGCTTCCCTCAGTTTTCCCACCCAACCGGACTGAAACAGCTCGCCACAGGCACCCTCAGACACCTTCCTCTTTGTGCCTCCTCACAATAATTTCGGACACATTGAACAACCCTGACCCCTGTTCCCATCCTGGCACCCTCCGACGAGCTCCTGCCATGCTGGTGGGCACCGTCTGCTCCTCCCTCTGCTCTCTCCTCGGTGGGCATCAAAGTACCCTGCCTCTCACAGAATCCCAGGCTGGCAGGGGCTGGCAGGGCCCTCTGGAGCTCACCCAGTCCCACCCCGGCCAGAGCAGGGTCACCCAGAGCAGTCGCACAGGGACGCGTCCAGGGGGGTTGGGATGTCTCCAGAGACGGAGACTCCACACCTCTCTGGGCAGCCTGTGCCAGGGCTCTGCCGCCCTCACAGCAAAGAAGTTCCTCCTCGGGTTGAGACGGAGTTTCCCGTGTCCCAGTTTGGGCCCGTTGCCCCTCGTCCTGTCCCCGGGCACCACTGAGAAGAGCCTGGCCCCATCCTCTCGCCCCCCGCCCGTTAGCTCTTGCTGGGCATTGATGAGGCCCCCCCTCAGCCTGCTCTTCTCCAGCGGAACAGCCCCAGGGCTCTCAGCCTTTCCTCAGCACAGGGATGCTCCAGCCCCTTGATCACCTCCGTAGCCTCTGCTGGACTCTCTCCAGCAGTTCCCCGTCCTTCTGGAACTGGGGGGCCAGCACTGGACCCAGTGCTCCAGCTGTGGGCTCACTGGGGCAGAGCCGAGGGGGAGGATGACCTCCCCCCACCTGCTGGCCACGCTCTTTTTAATGCCCCCCAGGTCTCGCCCTGGTACATTCCTTACCAGAAATATTTTGTGAGAGGCTTTTGGCCATCTAAATAGCTGTATCAAGCGCTTTGTATCCTGTTTATTCACTATTTCTTTGCACAGTGTGAAATGGTCACTAGATTAGGCAGGGGTAACCTGCTGCTGGAAAAGGCATGCTGTGGTCTTTGGAAAGTGTCTCATTTTTAGTACTTGAAAAGACCAAGTGGATTTCCAAAGCATTTTCTCTATCACAAATGAAAAAAAAAAAAAAAAATGGGAGCAGCTCGCATCTGAAGTCTGATCACCGAAGAAACGTGAGAAAGAGCAAATTCTCCCTCACATCTCATTTTTCTTGCACAGACTGGTTCGGACTTTGTTCAAAGAGGAGACCAACAGAAAGCTGGACCCGTGCGCGCCCATGAGGGGAGCCGTTCTGCGGCGCTGGGGTGTGGGCTGGGCTCTGGCTGCACCAACAGGGACCGCTCCGCCCCGTGTTTGTGGCACGTTCCCTGTTGATGACAACGAGAGATTGAGCACAACAGCGCCTGTGCTTCGAGCCCTCTAAAACGCAAGAACTGGGGCGTCCCCTGGGAGGGAGAGCGGGAGCCTTGCGCCGTGCCGGTGAGGGGCACAGCCCGGCCAGCGCTTTGGGACAGAGAGAGAGCAGCAGATCCAACACATTCACCGGGGAAAGGCACAAATATTAATGAAGAGGCACAACTCACAGGCCCGGTGGGGGCAAGGCTTTGCCTAATATTTGAGGAGCTGGAAATGAAAGTTGGAGGGAATATCTATCCACACATCTATCATCCCCCCTCGCAAAGGCAGCTGCCTCCTTTAGATCACCGGCTTCAATCGCCTACTGCAGATGTAGTTTTGTGTGTTCGGTTACTCAAAGATGAGAAATAACGGGATTTCAACAATTACAAAAGCAAAAGACATATGCTTTGTTGATGAAAGATCTGTCCATACAAATGTGACTCTTGATAATTAAATATGCCCTTCTATCAAGCTGGGAAAGACACGGAGCAAAGATTTAGAGGCGACAGAGGGAATCTAAAATTAGATTCGCACTATAAGCTGCATTACTTAGGGAAAGCAGAATTTATTTCCTCCAGTTGTAGTCACTAATACTCCCAGGGAGAGACTTTCTCCCGCAATACGTTGAGACGATGCATCATGTTTCAAGCCTTCTAGAGTATGTGGGGCAAGGTGCTCTGCTAGGGAATAGCAAACACCACAAAATGAGGAATTTACCCACCGTTTGAGTTTTTCGCATTGTATAAATGCACAGGCAGCTAACTGGAGTCTCGGCCAAGCATCACCACTACTTTTCTCTCCAAATATCTGTCCTCAGTTGCCTAAAATATGCATCTTTTTCCCTTCCCCCCATTTCAAATGTGCACGCTGGGTGAGGCAGGTGTGTTTGCTGTCTTAACTGCCAAATATTTCTTTTTGTCTGAGTCACTGGGGGTGGCAGATGTTGTAGAATCATAGAATTGCCGAGGTTGGAAGGGACCTTTCAGATCATGGAGTCCAGCCATCAACCTCACGCTGATAAAAACCACCACTACACCATATCTCTAGGCACTACGCAGAGCTCAGAACAGTCAGTCAGTCCTAACTGCAGGGCTCCCACGAAAACCAGCGGTGCAGCTCAACGTCATGCACCCCCTGAGGACCTACGCTCTGACCAAGCTGCCTTCAGAAGGACCCGACATCTGGTCAACCCCGCGTCCCCCACCCAGGGAAGAGGGCTGCAGCCCAGCTCACCGGCCTGGAGCAAGAACAGAAGAACTTCAATGTCTGATGAAGTCTGACATGTTTAAATTTATCCTCTCTGCCCAACACACTTGATGTCTTAAAAATAGAAGAGTCTTGCAGCACTATCGGGAAACCAGGCATCACTCCGAAGACTATTCAGGTAATTGGTTGCCTAATGCACTGTTCTCAGCGATTCAGCTTGCCATTATGATAGGTTAAAGATGTGTACTGTCCCGGTATTACCTTCAAAAAAGGTATTTTCTCATAGCAATCTGATCTTATGCAGTTTTCTGTTCTACGTTAATACAACGGCAGACTTGGGCTTCACTTGTTATACATGAGGTAAGCAGGAAATCTGAAGGAGAGAGAGAAATATGGCCATAGCAAACCGAGCTTTTAATTAATGCATCTTTTACCTGAGCTTCATTTACTTTTCCCTGCTATTTCCTCTTCTGCAAGTGCTGCTCGGTGTGACAGGAAATTAATTAGACTCAGAGCTCTCATCAGCCAAGAAAGAGAATCATTAATTTTGGTGCTTAAGAAACTGAAGTCCCGACTCCCAACATTTCCAGGCAGTGCGGTTTAATATCTGATGATGGACAGTGTCATCTCTAACCATTTCCTTCATCTACAGCCACCACCACAATCAATCACCAGAGGAGCGCAGGTAAACGAGGGTTCGGTGATGCAAATATAACTGATGAGGGATGACACCCCCTGACAGTGCCCTCAGCGCTGCAGCCCGACTTTGGAGCTTTAAAAAGCGGTGCCATGCCAGAAAAAAAGATCCTAACTTGATGTTAATTTGATTAATTTTTTTTCCAATTTTTAGTTGACGTTAACGCATTCAGGCCCGAATCCATTATTAATTAATTAAATGTAATTAATAGCTACCCTGACATCAAGAGAACAGGGGAAAAAAATAGCAAACTATGGTATTATTGACAGATTTCAGCACATCAACCTTTTACTCCAGTTGCTGGCACTGTAGGGATTCTTCTTTACAGTCTCCTGTTTTACCAGAGCATTTTTAAGCAACAGATGAAGCTGAGCTTGTTTGAGCTTCACTGAATGTGAATGGAGAATAAGATCCAGTGGCTATGATAAGAAGAGAAATTTCTGGAAATGAATTATTTTTCCCCTGAAGTGACAAGGATCAATCCAGCTTCTCTTTTTGTTCGTGTCGGTAGTGGAACGAGTGGATTTTGGGAGTCTTTACCTGCAATTTCACATCTCAGATGTGCCCACAAACACCCTTGAAAATCTGCCAAGCGCCGGAACAGGCTGTTAGCACGCGACTGGCCCGGGCAAGGCTTTCCCAGAGCATCCCGGGAGCTGGAGTGCTCCGGGGAATGGTCCCAAAAGCCTCTTCCCACCCCACCTGGTGGAGGTAGCAGAGTGCGCTTCTGCGCGGGCTGGACAGAAACAATCCATATTTCTGCCTTTGAACACAACTTCAAAAACCGTGTTTTTCCAAGTAAAACCTACCGGTCCGTATCCCCGTCTCCGCTGCAGGTTAGCATGCTGGGAACGTCCCCCGAATGCCGTATCTCAAGCAGTTGTTGTAAGTTAGCCTGCAAAAAGAGTAACATCTCTATGAAAATGCCAGTTCAGCTTGGTCTTAATTTATTTATTTTGTACTTTAGGTAAGGAAATTTACTTAAAAGAAATCTTTCAGCTTTACTCCCAGTATATGGTGTGATAATTTCTCCATATTTAAACTTTCTGCAGATTCTCATTCCCCATTGGAAGGGGCTGGTGGCTTCTCAAGTAACATGTACTCTGGTTTGTTTTACCGGATTTTCACGCTTTCTGTGCAGGGAAACAATTGTTAGAGACTTTGCAAAGTGAAGCTCTTCAGTCTCCTCCCAGCTTAACATAAACGAATAACGAATCCCATCCCTTTAGCTGGGGTGGTGGGGACTTTTTATTAAACCTAAAAATGCTATTCCCAAGGGATGGTTCTGTCCGGAAGCAGAGCTCTGCAGGGAAGTAATCCGTGCACGGAGCAATGGACGGAAAGCAGTGCTTGTGTCGACCCACACCAGCGCCACGCACGTCGGCGCGGGGGAAATCAGGGATGGGACGAGGGGGACGACGGTGCCGCTCCTTCGGCTTTGGGATGTGGGGGGTAAGCACATACGCGATAGGTGGGAACTGAGTGAACCACCTCAAACTTCACTAAAACTAGAGCTGGTTACTCACATCTTATTCCTGTCAATGCCAGAAAATTAAAAATGCAGTAAAAGCATTGACTACTTTCACTGAATATTTATCTTTTCAAACATGAAGCACTACTGCCTGCATAACTGTATATGACGAGAGCTGGCTATAAAATATACAGGCAAAACTAATGATGATGCTTTCTTTTCTAAAAAGTGGATTTTCCCTTTCCTAGGGCACCACCTGTCTTGCTGGAGGAGTTTTCCCCACCTGCCCGTGCTTCAGTCGGTTGCCAAGTCCCCCCCGTGCTCTCCTCTCCCCGCTGCGATAAGAGGACTGTTGACTTTTCCATGTTAAAAATGATGAATTATGAGTTGCTCCCAGACGAGCTACGTTGCTCAGGAAATCACGAGGCAGCAGCCTGGCCAGCAGAGAAAAACAGCTGAGACCCGTGGCAAGAGCAGTACTCAAAGACCCATGCAGCGGTTTGCATTTTTTACCTATAAAATGGAATTTAAAAGACTTCATGATAAATGGCAAGAAAAAAATGAGAAGAGGGGTGTTGATAATGTGCTGGAGGATGTTGTCCAAGCAAGGCAGGACCTTTAGGGCCAATAAAGCACCAAAGTGAAGAGTGTGCAGAAAGGGTTGTCCAGAGGTAGGGTGTGAGAAGTAAAAATTGGGATCGTCACACTAACCTGAAGGCGGATGGACCAGTACTTGAGTGGAGGATTCCCAGGCAGCCAACGCCGCCTTCCTTTTCTGTAAAGAGAATCACAGAACGGTTTGGGTTGGAAGGGACCTTGAAGATCATCCAGTTCCAACCCCCTGCCCTGGGCAGGAACACCTCCCACCAGCCCAGGTTGCTCCAAGCCCCGTCCAACCTGGCCTTGAACCCCTCCAGGCATGTTAGTGGAAGCACAAAAAGTTGACCTGGGGGTAGCTTCTGCCCCTCGCTGGGAGGCGGAGGGGAACAAGCAAGAAATAGTTACATCTTGATTCTACGACTAAATGTCAAAGTCTGAGTTATTTACAGATTGCTTGTGCATTATTATTGCTGTTATTGCGAGCGTTTCGTAGCATTCAGGCATTTTACCCAGTTAGAGGTCAGCTCCGCAGCCAGGGTGAAGCCAGATGTTTATCCACCAAACTTTATATTTAAAATTCAAAGAAGAAAACATCCCAGCCCGTGGAGAAGCATTTCTGCTGTTCACAAGACGGCATCTGGTGCCTCGAATGTCGCTGACTGCCCTGGGGGCACCTTCTACCCCCAAGGGGCTCCTTCCTCCCGCGGCCCCTCCGGCCGGGCTCCTGCTCCCGGCCCCGCTGCGCAGCCGGGATAATGCCGGCGCTTCCAGCTGCGGCCTCGGGCTTTTAAACATAGACAATATGGCAAAAATTAATGTTCTAATTGTAATTTACTCCCGTGCTTCTCTGGAACCGGGCAAGATTTAGCTCACAGGACAGAGCTGGTGGACAAAACGACAGATCTCAGGAACCAATACGCAATATCACTTTTAAGGCATGTTATAATAAACCAGGATGATTTTTTTAAAAACTGCTTTAGTCACGTTAGTGGATGCCGTAGCTTGACTAACTGTGCATTTTAAACACTTTGCTTTTTTTTTTTCTTCATTGAAATATACCCTCAGTACTTTTAAATATACACACTAATTTAACCTAAACTGTGCAAGGTATTTACCGTTGGAAGAATCTTTTTCCCCCTTAAAAGTGTGAACTAAGTGTCTTTGACGGCCAAGTCTGAAAAAATGGAAACATTGTACCTCATCACAGCCACTGGTTCAGTAATCAACTAACTAATTGCCTCAGATAAAATGCAAGAAAAAAAATCTAATTATTTTCATGTCAGCCACCAGTAATTTTAGAACTATTTCTCCATAAAGAATTAAAAAAAAAAAAGAAAAAGAAAAGAATTAAACCCCCCCTGAATCGCACACAGGAATTGCTCTACACTGGCTCAGACTTCACAGCAAACAGACTAAATTCTCCGGGGATTAAACACCAGTTTAACTATAAATCTAGTGCAATGACCGTAGACTGCTTGGCCAGAGGTACAAATAAGGCTTTGCTCTATGCAATACATTCCGTGTTCTGCTTTTCTACTGAGGCTCTGCCAGAAAAAAAAAA